>RQTK01000455.1:108361-133720 GCA_003991915.1 Elysia chlorotica
CCCATCACCCCCCCCCCCCCGCCTCTCGGTTTTCCTCAAATGGTCTGCCAACTCCTCCTTGAACCTTGTGATCGTCAATCGAGCCAACTGTGATAAAAACGTGCACTTATCAATGAATAATTTCAGCAGGGGGCACTATGTTAGAACATCTCAATATTTTAGAGCTAAAACGCTTTGACTGCCTGTGGTAAAAAAGAATGTGGGTAGTGGAGTGAAAACCAACGCTACAACCAGAAAAGTCAGCAATGGAAAAAAAAAATTGTGATTCTCTGTGTGAAGTTGGTAGTGCACTATTGAGTAATATGACGTACCTAAGCGAAAAATAAATAGATAAAAAAAAAGCAAAACCCCAACAATAACAAAAAATAAGCCAAAATCAAGGCGAAGAAGAAGAACAAAAAAACAACAACAACAAACAAGCAAAAATAAAACAAAACAGAAAAAAAACAAACAAAAGCGAAACAAAACTCAGTATAATTTAAGCACATATGTCGGTTTGTCTTTTTTCACTAAACTAATTTTTATCCATGTTCTTACACAGCAAACAGCTTGGAAATTAACATATTGGAGGCGCACAAATATGCGCTAAAATAATTATAATCTTCCATTTACTCATCGTTAGATTTAAATGACTACTACGACACAGAAAAACAAATTCTAGTTTCATAAACTCGACAAACATATAAATGCAAAAAGTAGCAAGATCTAGAGATATGAATTTTAGCAAGAAATGAGTTCACAGTCTTCATTTTTTTGACAAACCTAGCGAATGATGATGCCAGACTGGTGATGAAAGAGCTCGTCCCACTGGTGGGCTCGTGTCAGGATCACGTGACTGTCTCAGTCTCGGGCAGCTCATAAAGAAACTCCAGGTTTTGCGATCTCCACGCGGATAAAGGATGCGCTAAGCAAGCCCGTAGAGCCGGGTCGCTCTTTGTTTCCGTAAGTTTAGGATAGAGCATAGATATAAATAACTAATAGTTATACATCTATGGGATAGAGCTACACTGGACGCCGGTGCAAATGTCCTTGCCTGTCGTCTTCGTTTTGGCTATCGTTTCAGGTATCACAAGGCCTCTAAATTCTTAAGTCCTCGGAGAGGTTAAAGTAGCGCATATATATTCGCTTTCTGCGACCAGAGCCAGCCATCATCCTGCCACGCTGGCCCCAGACACCCCGGGCTGACAGGGGTGGGGAGAGCCGGGTCAGGTCTGGCGAAATCTAAGCAGAAGGAACAGTGGGGGATATTTATTTTGGAGTTTGACACACTAAGAGAATGATGAAAAATAACTTCTTCCCTTTTTATAAATGAATTGTTTGATACTTTATCCATAGTGTAATATGATAGAGATCTCATCTTACTAGTTTTTTTTCCATCTGACACAAAAATGAAATAAGGCATCTAAAATAATCAAGCGCCGTCTGTTTTCTGAGACTAACTAGTTAAAAAATCTCAATCAGAAAGACATTTATTCATTTATTTATTTATTTATTTATTAAAGATATAAACAGTATATTAATCAATATACAACGATATTTAAATTTCACCATCCAACATTATTTTGCGAAAACAATATTGACAAATCTTCGCACCACCCACATTATCCACAATATGTTTCATATGAATCGAGTCCGTTTGATTTCATCAAGAGAATCGAGTTTCACAGTCTTCATTTTTTTGACAAACCTAGCGAATGATGATGCCAGACTGGTGATGAAAGAGCTCGTCCCACTGGTGGGCTCGTGTCAGGATCACGTGACTGTCTCAGTCTCGGGCAGCTCATAAAGAAACTCCAGGGTTTGCGATCTCCACGCGGATAAAGGATGAGCAAAGCAAGCCCGTAGAGCCGGGTCGCTCTTTGTTTCCGTAAGTTTAGGATAGAGCATAGATATAAATAACTAATAGTTATACATCTATGGGATAGAGCTACACTGGACGCCGGTACAAATGTCCTTGCCTGTCGTCTTCATTTTGGCTATCGTTTCAGGTATCACAAGGCCTCTAAATTCTTAAGTCCTCGGAGAGGTTAAAGTGGCATATTCGCTTTCTCCGGCCAGAGCCAGCCATCACCCTGCCACGCTGGGCCCAGACACCCCGGGCTGACAGGGGTGGGGAGAGCCGGGTCAGGTCTGGCCAAATCTAAGCAGAAGGAACAGTGGGGGATATTTATTTTGGAGTTTGACACACTAAGAGAATGCAAAGGTAGAAATGAGGGTTGCAAAGTTGGAATAAAAGTGAAAATAACACTAGGTGACTTTGATCAACTCACAATATGATGGAAACCTTACTCTGCTGTAAGAAAAGTTTTGGAATATTTATTTAAACTGTCACTTAACTTAGCATTACAACGTTGGAAAAAAGTGAAAATAACACTAGGTGACTTTGATCAACTCACAATATGATGGAAACCTTTCTGCTGTAAGAAAAGTTTTAGAAATATTTATTTAAACTGTCACTTAACTTAGCATTGAAGGGAGTGTGTGTGTGTGTGTCTGTGTGCGCGCGCATGCGTTTCAAACTAATCAAATGTTATTTAGTTGCATCAAATATAGGTATATGAGTTTGTCACTTACAATACTACCTCCCACATCCCTCCACCCTTCCGGAACAAAAAAAAAACAACATAAAAAAAAACAGCAACAGCAACCATAACACTGATAAAAACGTACAACAACTAAAAACACAAGAAATCAAAATAATTAAATTAATAAAGAATCTCAACTCATTCAAAGATATAGTTTGATTGTTGTGATTTAAAAATCCCCATCCCCTCCCAAAAAACAACAACAAAACAACAACAAAAAAACAAAAAAACAACAACAAACAAACAAAAAAAAACAACTGAACTCAGGAAAAGGAATAGATACGAGGGTGATAAAGATTTCCTTAATCTTAACCATGGTAACGCAATTTTCACGGTGGGAAATATAAAAGAGCAGAACCGTACACGTTCATTTATCGTGATTTTGTCCTCGAACAGAACTAAAATAATAAAAATTATGAAAATGAAAATCTATATCCCCATTCCAGATGATAGACTAGCAATGAATACATTTTAAAGATCGACTCACCAAAACAAATAAAAAATGATAGAGAAATAATTTTGGAAACGACACTCCCGAAATAAGTTTATGAACAAAAGAGCTATATTCAAAATTAGCAGCAAACATCTAAATGACTCCCCCAGAAATAAGTGCGGTTAAAACTGGATCGTAAAACAGCTGGGAAATGATAATGACGCAGCCCGCGAGTCTAGATCTGTGAGTTGAAAGAAAAGGTGAGTTTATATTATCAGGATGGAGTGAGCAGAGTTTGAACTAACGAACTGGCACAGGATTGGTCTCCAGGCTATATATAGAATCTAAATCTGGTATTTATGGCAGAAAAGGGAAGAAGATCGTGGGAAGAACAGCGCCGTTAACCTGTCTAGGAAATAAAACAACAATAAGGAAAGAGACGGCAAGAGAAAGGTAAGCAAAGCACAATGTCTAACTAGCAGAGCGTCAAAGTGCGGTGAAGTTGGAAGCCGCCGAACCAAAATGCACCCAATTGAAAGGTTCAGGAAAAGGCTCGGTGTTCACGATAAACATTTAGATAATATATAATTAAGTATGAATTCAGTAAAACACATTTTCATCTTTGTTGGGGGGAGAGAGAGAGAGAGAGAGAGAGAGAGAGAGAGAGAGAGAGAGAGAGAGAAAGAAAGAAAGAGAGAGAGATAGAGAGAGAGAGAAATAGAGAGAAAGAGAGGAATAGGCGAATAGGAAAGAGATAGATTGAGAGAGACAATCGACAAGGATCATTGCAGAGAATTCTACCATTTTTTTCTCAGCCTAGACCCCATATATTTTCGTTTTTTTTTTCCATTTATTTTGAATTATGTATATGTTTGAACCCAATCATAATTATAAGCAAACAAGCATTTTTATTCTTAACGTAACCGATCTTTTCCTTGTTACGTTTCCTTCATCATAGACCTTTCCCAATAACATTTGTCAATTGTCTCTCTCCACATCCACGTCATACTGTCTGAATCTTTGTTCCCCAGCATCGTCCAATAAGGTGCCACCTCCAGCGAGGGAATAATGTTCTCTACACCCTGATGTGCCAGAGTCTCCTACTGTTGTGAAATCTACATCGCTCTCTAAGGAGACAGACGTCATTTGGCTCACGAATAGCGCAAAGTGACATCTTTCCTCAAGGAACTTTAGGGGTAGATTATTGGGCTTTGGTGATGCTATATCCCGAGTGTCTCCTGCTTTAAAGTAGCCTACGCAGGCATAGGCTGTTATGGAAGATGATTCCAATTGTGCAAGTATGGTCTTTAATGCAAAATAGACAGGTGTAATATATTATTGTTTTCGCATGAAAGCGCTTTGTTTGTATTTGATACATGATCTATTTATGTTTTTCACTTTGTTTCTAGAATTTAATGGAACGACTTGGAAAAATAACTTTTATCGCAGCAGAATGGATTGCAAAAGCTTAATTTATACTGTATTTAAAAATTTCGTTGAATGAATCTTCAAGGTTTCGTTTTAATCAGGCAGATGCATAATAACATGCTGATGCATATTCACTTCAGTTTAAATAAAAAGACTCAAACCTCATACCTGTCTATTTCATGTGTCTCACCACAAGCTAAGGATAAACTAGATAAGAATTGAAAAGCGGAGCTGCGGAGTAATCGAGTACAGGTTTCTAAAGCAGCAGACGCGAAGAAGTGAGTAAATGGCGGAATTCCCCAAACTTTGGTGCGCGCGGTAACAGCAAAACAGTTCTCACTCATCCCAAGATCGAGTATCCCTGCAATCTGAGCCAGGAGAACTCTCCTTTTTTAGAGAGACCATTATTTTTGTTTTTGTTGTTTTGCCTTGGGGCGCCTAGTACTAACATGTACATGTACCAGTTATTATACTGATATACCACTTAATAGAGAGTGGCAACAACCACAATTACGGTATATACTCCATAACAATTGTGAGCAGAGTTTACTGAGTCCGGAAATCTACAACATTCGCCTTTCAGTTCCATGAGACTCGATGGCCATGGGTTGGCTGCAGATCCAGATAAGATGTAGAGCACTCACTGTTTTGTTTACTGTAGCGCGATGTGTCTGATGGTGTAGGACCACAAGACGTGGGCTTAATCGTTTTCGCTTTACTCATTGATCCAAGTCCTTTTGGTGCATCTACGTCTAATTTGGTAGCTTCAGGGCTAGGTAATCCTAAAAATAGCAGTATAACTATTGCCTAGGCGACAGAAAATATACTGGTCTTCAAGATCATCCAAGACTTAATGATTAAAATAGTCTTCTTGGACTGTTAAGTCTGATAAGTTGAATTAAGAAGTATGCTGTTCTGAAGGGAAGTTTGAACCACAGAATAAAATATAAAAGGGAATATAAAAGTTGAGAAAAATAAAATTGGACAGGAGACAATTCTATAGGTGAAAAAAAAGGGATACAAGAGAGAAGGTGGATAAAGTAACAGACCTGTGAACATTGAATGATATTAATTATGATTACGATAAAAAAAAACAACAAAAAAGGCGATGACGAGAAGAAAAAAAATTCAGGAAAAAGGTTGCAAAGCCCAAACAAAAAACTTGTTAAAAAGTATAAGCTTGTCATTTCTTCCATTTTTTTTCCGTAATGTACATTGTAGGCAATCGTTTCTGCTTCTTTAATCATAAGTATGATCAAAACAAATTATTGAATACCAAACTAGAAAGATATTTTGGATGCTTCCACAGGAAGCTTCATAGATGGCCTATTAATGCAAAAACACCTATGCCAAAAAAAAAAAAAGATTTCGATAAAAAACGGAAATAGAAAGGCTGAAAGATTTTGGACAACATGTAAATGGAAAAGGAAGTAAAAAGAAATAGTGCGCAGAACAAGTTACAGGGAGTCAAATTTAAAAAGAAAACAAAAGTCCATGACGCAAACAGTTGTAGCCCACGTCAACATTTTAGATCAAGGAGTCTTCTTTTTTCTCTTTTATATACCACGTACATCATTTCCGAAGCACAAAACAGAAATTGATTATGAGGCAAATAGCAAAACTATGTCTTTGCAACAGACTTACCTGTAGGTAAGCAGCGCAGACAAAAGATCGGTGTGGGTTTTAACGTGCGGTGAGTAAGAGCTCTCGGAAGGCCATACCCGTGGGAACCGGCCCTTGTTTATGTTGAGTGCGCGTGCCACCTACAGGTTATCTGGGTCGCACAGGGGCTGGGGCGGGGGGAAACAGCCATTTTGGGGGTGGGAAGAACAAGATGTGGGAGCTTTGATATAGAGGAAAGTTGGGGAGGTATGTGGCTTCAGTGCATGCTAAATATAGGCTAGACAGATCAGGTAAGACATTTTGGACTTGGTCTGAAAATAAAGGCGCATTGTTCAGTGATTACTCTCCCAGCAGCTGGGTGTTTGACTCACAGAGATGGGGCTTACAGTCTAAAGCACTCACGCCCAAGGCAGGAACACAACAGTACTCCTTAGTGCAACACGAGATTATGTGATCAGGGGATAGCGTGTAATTATAAGGAATGCACATAGACACAGCGGTATAGATTTTGAAGTTATTGATAAAAAAAAATATATTTCTGATAGAGGAGAAAAAATATGAACTTATTTTTACCGAGAAGACCCGAGAAGACCCAGAAAGACGCGAGAATATCGGAAAAGAGCTGAGAAGACACGCAGAGACACTCAATGACCCGAAACGATGTACATGTATGGTTTATTTATTATATTTTATTTGTCACAAACATATCGATAATAATATAGGCTACACAGCCAAGCAGACATCAGAAATGTACTGGGAGCCGTGGACAAGGCATATATCGGACCCTGAGAGGTCATATGGTCCCAGTTATGTACGCTTAGATCGGACCCCACCGTGTCCTTTGAATGTACCACGCCTTTTCGGGTCTTTCCGGATCTTTTCGGGTCTTTTTTAGTGTGTGAGTCTTCTCGGGTCTTTCCGGGCTTTCTCGGGCCCTCTCGGTATAAATAAGTGTCCAAAGAAATTATAGAAGAGGAAATAGGAGAAAGGGAGACAGTTTAACTTGTAGGCTGGTTCATCATAAATTAACAACAATTTAATGAAATCCGGCTTTTTGGATATCTATTAAGATATATCTCGAATTATATGATTTAGTCAACACAAGGCTTTTGACACACATATCGATTGTGTTTCCTTTAAAAGCAATTCTGGTATACATTCAGAGTCCAATGTATACGGACATAGGGAGTTAGCATAAAATCTTAAGAATGATACTTTGTTCCCAAACTGCTGACCCTTTGAGAGATGTAATATTTCGTAGAAGGTACTTTGTAAAGAAGCATCATTCTGTTTGGACAGTTTAGAGTATCTAGCACATTTTTAAACATGTATCATCATACACATTCAATTTCTTGTTCTTGCTTTCCCACCGGACACCGGACATTATCTTCGCTATACTTTCTAGTGGGTATCAGTAAATGAACATAAGAATAGCTTGATAGATAGCAAGATAGCTAGATAGCTAGACAGACAGACAGACAGACAGACAGACAGACAGACAGACAGACAGACAAACAGACAGACAAAACAGACAGGCAGACAGACAGACAGATGAGTTGAGTTGAGTTGAGTTGGTTTGATGTCAGCAATATATAGGCTATATTGTGGACGGGCCCCAAGAGATCGTCTGACAATTTTATGTGCTGCCACACACGAGACAGGGCGGAAATACCAAGACTCCTGTCTCAGCTGGTCACATTAAACTAACACCGACCCAACCAGTAGGGAGCGCTATCGTCAACCACGGACCTTTTGCGTCGGAAGGAGAGTCAGAGAGAATGCGAACAGGGATGAACATGATTCTAAAAAAAATTGCGATACATGAGACTGTCTACATTGAGAAAAAAGTAAGATATTATCGTAGCATCTTTTGATCAGCAAAGTGTCCTAAAGCGGAAGTAGATATATTATTTATAATAGTAGTGAAATCATAGGTTTTCAAAAATATCGTTGAAAAACTTGATAAGACAAAACTGTTATCTATGTATAGTAGAAAATGAATTCTAGATCTACTTCCTAAATCTACTTTGCTCTGTTTGGCATTTTTTCTGTCAAACGTCATTCTGCTTTTGTCTTAAATGTGTAAACGTGTTATGTTCTTTTGTTAGTCGCTGTTTAACTCCATGCGAGTCAGAAGTATTTTCAAAACATGTTCTTCATTCAGTAGATTTAAAATTTACGCGCATCTTTCGTAATAGTAATATCAGCTTACTACAAAAAAAAAAGAGAGGATTCATGTTGTTTTAGAAAAACGTTACTTAACAAATAATAATAGTCATTACAAATTTTTATTCTAGTGTCGCAACCACCCCCCCCCCCCCCCCCAATAACTTAGATCTAGGTATATCGTCCTGTGAGTCTGACTAATAAAAGCTGCATTAAGCAACTAAAAAATATTAAAAAAAGGATAATTTTGTTTAATCACTAAGCTTTCATGGAGAGGTTAAATCAGTCCGAACGGTAGATCTGATCTAGAGTCTAGATCTACATCGGATGCTCAGGTTATTCAACATAGCCAACATGGTACATTCCAGCCCTTAATAAACCTTTCAGAAATAGATTAAGTTCCGAAAATTACCGTAATCGGGGTTGATAGGCGTAGAATTGTGCTCGACTGGATCTACTAATACGGTGTCGAAGCCAATGTTTACCATCTTCAATTTCGGTTGCACATTCTTAAAAACAATTTTAAATTCTAAGTTGTCCTACAAGAGCAAAATCCAAACAGGCAATATGAATCTATGCCAAATGAGGAATACCGTCATGTAAAACCAACAGTTTGGCATCTAAAAAGGAATAGATTTTGAATAGGAGGAATGAAATAAAAAAAAAAATAGAGATCGTCTTTTGTTGTCAGAACTACAAGTCATATGTTTTAAATATTTTTTTACCTTAACTGAGAGAAAATTGGCTGGATTTATATGAAGTTTTAAAATTGGACCCTTCGAATGTCCAGATGTAAATTAAGCCAGCAAATGTGTAGAAAACATAGCGAAACAGGACATTGTGCAACTGGTCTAAAGCTCTACTGAAGAAATAAATGGCGATTTGGCGATAAAAAAAAAAGAGAGGATTCATGTTGTTTTGGAAAAACCTTACTTAACAAATAATAATAATAGCCATAATATTTTTTATTCTAGTGTCGAAAAAACCCTCACAATAAGTAGGCATAACTTAGATCTAGGTATATCGTACCGTGTGTCTGACTAATAAAAGCTGCATTGAGCAACTAAAAAAAGAAAAAAAAAGGATAATTTTGCTTAATCACTAAGCTTTCATAGAGGGGTCAAATCAGTCCGAACGGTAGATTTGATCTAGAGTCTAGATCTAGATCGGATGCTCAGGTTAAACGACATATCCAACAGGGTACATTCCAGCCCTTAATGAACCTTTCAGAAATAAATTAAGTGCTGAAAATTACTGTAATCGGGGTTGAATAGGCGTAGAATTGTACTCGTCTTGATCCTCTAATACTGTATCGAAGCCGATGTTCACCATCTTCAATTTCGGTTGCACATTCTTAAAAACAATTTTAAATTCTAAGTTGTCCTACAAGACAAAATCCAAACAGGCAATATGAATCTATGCCAAATGAGGAAAAGCGTCAGTTTGGCTTCTAAAACGGAATAGATTTTGAATAGGGGGAATGGAGTAAAAAAAAAAAATAGAGATCGCCTTTTCTTGTCAAACATGCAGGTCATATGTTTTATTTTTTTTTAACCTTCATTGTGAGAAAATTGGCCGGATTTATATGAAGTTTTAAAATTGGACCTTCCGAATGTCCAGATATAAATGAAACCAGCCAATGTGTAGAAAACAGCGATCAAGGTTTAAATTCAGACTTAGATCCGATCATAAAAGTCGACGCATCTTTTCCTAATATAAAAAAATAGCTGTGCATAGCTTAAAATAATGGCTAGCAAAACCTATTTAAAAAATTCAACAAACACGGTTCAGCACTCTAATTGGCAATCTTACCAATACTGTAAAGAAATTTATCATATCATTAGTGAGACATTCTCATCTTACCCACGCCATCTTACTGAGAGATGAATAGCCTCCACAGTGTCATAACTGCAACTGTCAATTATCCACAGGACACTTTCTGGTTCACTGTCCATTTTTTTACACCGGGAAAGAAATCTGTAGGCCTACCTTGCTTCTAAACCATTAGAGAGTATTATTGACGTATGTTTGTCCTCAGCGCCTACTGAGGTATCTGAAGAACATTAATTTGTGTGTATAATAAAATTTAACTGTGATAATCCTACACATCTATCTTTTGAACCACTGTATATACCTTTTACTGTTAACAAACCTTTTTATGTCTTTACCACTATATAAGAATCCTCGCTGCTACTAGTATAATGTATCATCTGTCTTAAGATATCAAGGGCATAATATAACCGTTGCCGTGCTGACAAACTCACTCACTCGAATGATAATACAGCACATAAGTAAAAATGAATAAATGTGGGACCTGGAAAAAAGGGTAGCCGCGGAAAAAAGTATCAGCACAGAAACACGTGATTACTTTTAGAGCTTTATTGAAACTCAACACGCATTGACTTAAATATCGTTTTAAGTTCTGTGACCAAGAGAAGCGCCCTTTTGTGAAGCCTGCCTCATAGACAACAATGTCTTGGTCTCGAACTAGATCTACATCTGTGATTGAGGTCGAGCAAGCCCTCTTTCGATTTGACAAGTCTTTGTCATTCACTTGTTCCATTCAAGTTTTTAATGGCGACTGACTTTTCCTGGTTCCTGTTCTAGACTCGCATCGATCCATCGTCTCAACTACTAATGTATCCACTTCCGCCTTGACTGACACTCACTTAAATAGACGAGCCTCATTAAGCTGTGTATATTTTCATTTCTTACATTTTCTTTTCTCGTTAGATGTCGTAGACGCATCTTTTTCCACTGATGTGTTATCTGCCACCTTCACTTCAGACATGTCTCTCTGTGTGTATAAAGACCTGTCTGTCTGTTTCGTCACTTTCGAGCTTTATTTAGACAGACATATCCTTCTGTCTTATTTTTCTTCCCTCATCTTTCACATCTCCAACGTCACTTACAAGCGTCTTTATTTTATCCCTTAGAAGTAGAAACACTTTAAACTGGAGCAATAGAAACCGAAGCCAACGAATAACGGCATACCCAAATATTTTCCTTTAGTTGCACAATGTATTTACGAAGTGACTATATTTTGACATCCTAACAAAACTAAACTGCAGTCGTGGTAGGAGCTTTTGCTGCACAAGCTTCAACTGTTTTTAATGTTTTTAACGATGTGTATAACGTATAATTCCGATTTTTGGGGGACTATCAACGATTATCTAACAGTGATTAGCAGATTTTGCTCACTCATGACGCATCCTGCCTCTAACTTTGATCCAATGAAGATATTGGCGCATTCTCTGCATTCCTACTGGTAGGCTCCACCATGATGAGAGGGAGGCGGAAGTCATTATCAATATCCGCTAATGTGTAAAAGCAGCAGAAAAAATGTGAGCTTTCAGAAATCCAAACAAATATAACATCTTTGGTGTTATGCCTCTGAATTCTATTCCACAACAAGACAATAATAAAAACACAGTTCTTCGGATGGCAGGATGTGCCTTGGTTTAATTGCCCATATTCGCATACGGAAGTTAGAGTGTTTTATCATCAGATTAGCAGTGCCTTTCCTCAGGATCGCTCTAGCTAAGGCATCACAGTACACAGGATGGACCTAGATCTATATGTATAATATAAATATTCAAACAAACGTTCTTGACCGCTCTAAAGATAAATACAATACAAACAATAATTACCGTCTCAAAATGTACGCAGTGTACATTGAATTAGTAAGAGAGCAATGTTGCTCACACAGATATTCTGGAGATAATATACTGAAAATCAACCTTTTCACCCTCAATGCGCTGCTGGTTCTCTAATGCCCACAAGTAGTGGGTCACTCATGCCGCTGGAGCCGCTGTAATCTAGATATCCTTAATCAGGCGACAACAAGATCTAATGGATGCCACCTTCTGGCTCAGGGAACTTGACAAAGTGGGCTTAGCATCGTGGCAGCCCCTGGAAGACCTGTCCCCTTCAGATCGATAAGTCGACCGGTTTTTGGTGTCTCCGCGAGTGTCCTCCTTTCGATCTTATAATTCGCTCCCTTGATCTAGGTCTTGTTTTGTACTTTTTTCTGATTCTCGCGATTTTCCCTTAGATAGCATTTTTTGGTGTCGTATGAAAAATATAGCTGCAAAGACTCTCTCTGTCTTCCTATATTTCTTTTTATATAGGTCCCTTCCTGTTTCGTCTTACCTAAGCATCTATCTTTTCATTGTTCTGTCTTTATTTTCTCTCTCTCTCTCTCTCTCTCTCTCTCTCTCTCTCTCTCTCTCTCCACCTCTTCCGTTCACTGTATGTGAATACACGATCATACATGCAAATAACCGATCATGTAAAACTATGTACAATTCTTTTTCCTTCTCTCTATTATTTAATCTCTCTCCAACCCACCTCTGTTCCCACTGTCTCTCTCCCCACCTCTCTCTCCTACCCCTCTCTCTCTCTAACCCCCTCGCTCTCCCGACCCCTACTCTCTCTCATCTCCCGCTCCCTTCCCTCTCTCCCCCTCTCCCCTCCCCCCCCCCCCTCTCTCTCTCTCTCTCTTTCTCTCTCTTTCTCTCTCGCTCTCTTTATTTCTCTCTCTCTCCCTCTCGTAATTGCCTTGCCGCCACCGTCCTTCACATGCTGAAATGCTCATCACTGACATTATTTCATTTATCTTCTGGTACATTTTTTGTGGAAATCCTTAGAATCGCCCTCTTCCTCAGAAAATAAAACTAACAACAGTAACAAAAGACGTGTTAATTTAATTTGGCGAGAGGATAGTCCGATGAAAGCTTATGGGTATCGCCAAAGAATATTTTTTTATGCTGAATATGCCGGGAATGTATCTTGCCGAATGGAAAAAAAAAGTTCATTAGTTTCGTAAAATTAAAAATTACACCCCTTACACAATTCTAAAACTGAGTTTAGAAGCATACAAAGTTATTCGTTCATACGTTTATTTTTTGCTTTGTAGAAGTGGTGAAGAGTAATTTTTTTACGCATAGAACGCAAATATTGGTAAAAACTTTATACAACTTTGTGAGGAAAATGTGACTTTAAGCCACTGGCGATTCTATACTGTTGCCAGAAGTTTAAAGGCATCTTTTAACATGGGTACGTGGGGTCTAAGGGGCCAATACTATTGTTTTGGTGCCTATTTGTAGATTCAGATTTTCCGCAGCGTCAGTTTTATTTCCCTTTTACTCAAAGCGCCCATCAATAGCAATACAGTCACCCTGCATCCAAACGCACATACACACATACACAAGAAAAACTAAAACAAGAAAAAAAACCACACAAAAAATAACAACAAAAAACTAATTCGCAAGTTGAGACTTTCTATACGTAATATCATTTCTTCCTTGACGCCACAGGAAAAACCGTCCAATTAATTATTTTGGCCTGCGTACATTAAATACGTAGCTATATAAGCTGGGGTCAATTGGTCAATCCCCGTGGGCTGCTGACCACCACAAGCACGCGAGAGAAGTGAAAATCTCCACTAGAACATCGTTATAAAACACCGCTATAACCATATCCTGTTTTCCGCGTTCATTATACCAAGCATTAGTCATTCGTCTAATTCGAAAAGCAGCTGTATTGAAGTTTGTTGATACCTTTAATTATAACCTCTATTCTAAAACTTCTTCGTCTCTATTTCTATCTCTCCCTCTCTATCTTTCTCTGTCTCTCTGTCGTTCCCTGTGTCTATCTGTCTCTGTGTGTGTCGATCTGTCTCTCTCTCACTCTCTCTGTCTGCCCCTCTCTCTCTCCCTCTCTCTCTCTCTCTCTCTGTCTCTCCTCCCAGTCTGTCTGTCTCTCTATTTCTATCTCTCCCTCTCTATCTCTATCTCTCTCTCTCTCTCTCTCTCTCTCTCTCTCTCTCTCCTCTCTGTCTGTCTGTGTCTCACCCCCCTCTTTTTATTTCTATTCTTGCTATTAGCATCAACCGGTTCAATATATCAACATCTTGAGAAGGTTTATTTTGGCCAAATCCTTTTCTCGTTGACATCGACTTTGTGCGTAATTTCGTGGTTGCAATAGTTTCTAACTGTTATGTTTATCATTTCGAGTAAAAAATGGACCTTCAATAAAGTATTAACTTTAAAAAAATTACAACCTTCTTTGTTTTCTTTTAAAAAAAACAACTCTTTAACAGGTCATGATCTTTCTCACATTCGGTATGTGGGTTTCCTAACGTCTATCGCCAGCATCGAGGCTATCTCGAAAACGGGCCTTTCGACTAGCGCCTGACGTATTTCCACGCTGTCATACAGAGAGGGCACAGGGAGAGGATTTCTGTTCCCACCGGACCCATTATACTCCCACAGACCGCAACAGTAAAAAAAAAAAGGTATCACTATTGGAACCGAACCCGGCATTCGAAGTTATAGACGTGCGCTCTACAGGTTAAGCAACCCTGACCCACTGGTGCTTCAAGTCATCGGTGCAGTTTTGAAGTTGAGCCAGCTCCCTTGTTGTGTTTGAGACCCTCTTTGTGGTATTTTGTTTGAGATGGTGCCAATACGCTGTCCTTGAACGTATTGTTCTTTCAGGGTCTGAAGCCACGTCGTGCTCTATGACTTCACTCTAATGGCAATTCCCGCTTTAATGGCGACTGGTGGCTAGCAGAGAAACGACAATCTTGTAGTACTAGTAGGCGGACTGTTAAATGGCATAAAATTGTAATCGTATATGATTCTATACAGATAAGTACGACTTGATGACTCAAGGAAGTGTTATCCTTTTAATAATCAGAATATCTTAAAAGTATTCTGAATTTTTAGACCAATGAGCGTAAACTGTCAGCGAGAGAATGGGAGATGTACAAACAAATGTTTTACATAAAGCTCTATGAATTAGTTACGTTATACATTAAAATGTAGACTTAAGATATAATGGATATACCTACAAAAAATAACAACAGCAACAAAAACAAAGCTCTTAACAAACGAAAATGCATAAATGAGGGAAATGTGTGTTACATAATCAAGCAACTCAGAAAAAAAAATAATGAATATGAAAAACGGTGGTTTTGGCACACGCCCCTTAGCATATAATTATGAAGACCAGGGCTGGTGCAAATTGATATGATTCAAACCTGGGGATGTGCTCACGAGGGCTCACGTTCCCACGCACGCACTGACTGTGAGCCGCTGTCAGGCTGTACACCTGGGCTGTGAGTGGAGCAGACAGCACTATACGTGGCAGCGTCTGGGGGCTCAGATATTAGATATCATCATATGAGTTGTTATCTTGGTTGCGATAATACATTGTCTTTTCAAGAACGAATTCCCATTGCAAAACGTTCTGTATTGAGTCACTTATTATTCCCACTTGGTGAAAGACATTGGACAATACATTATACAATTTTTTTTATCAAAATAATAAACCTCAACTCTCAAATCTTAGTAGTTTTTTGTTGCGATTAAGTTGCATCCACTAAACAAAAACTAAAACAGGAATAGGATTTACTAACCTTCTAAACAATATTGAGATTATCGTTGAAAAATTAAAGCTCTCGGTAAAAATTACTGAAATTATACTGTCTCTATTGATACTAATAAAAATATCATTCAAATATGGTAATCTAAGGTCTATGTTTCTATGTTTTCTATCATGACATTCATCGTAAAAGCTGTGACTGTGGTCATCTTTAACAGTCACCGCTCTTCGTCGCCTCCAAAATCAAAACTATTGTGATGAACACCATTCAAGAATAAGCACGCAACATTTTAATGGCGATTGGGCAATGGGCACAACTGTAATACGTGTTTTAAACTCTCCATTTCGTAATACAACTTCTTATAATTATTCCCGAAGAAATGTCGGATCGTCATACGCTTTACAAACTATGGTTTTATGACCTTCAAGCAGTCCTTTTCTCTTTGCATAGATTCTCTCAGACTTGGTTCGAGAATCCTGCACAAATGAGTTTATTAAAAAAAAAAGAAAAAAAAAAAGATCGTGTATACGGGAGGTGGCTCATAAAAAAAAGTTCAAGGTTATATCTTGATCTGCGCCACAAAAGCTCAGTGCGAGCTAAATCTGTATGAAAATAAAATAAAATTTATCTCATCCTTTGATGTGTCTTTCTTCGCAAAATTTTTCTTTTAGCATTTCTTTTCTTAAATCCGCTGCAGAAATCAGGAAGTGAATGTACCCGTCAGGTCGTGTGACGGCTAAACCTAATTGAGCGTACATCACTGGTTCCTCTCAGGGCTAATCCTATGAAGTTCAGCCCATCCGGCTACACTCTCAGACAGCGCTTGGCCACGGGGGTGTCAAGCAAAGAAGCTATTTGGACATGCATCTTATCTGTAATTGGACATAATGCGCCATAATATAAAGAGAGATGTATAATTTAAGTAAGAGAGATCCATTCGGTTATTTTATTTTATTCTGTTCCCGTCAACCTCCTCCACACACACACACACACACGCACAATTTGGAGCTTACTTCTTTACATGTTCCCCTTCCCCTTCTCTCTTTGTGCCATAAATCGACTGAAGCCCGAGAAGACAATATACCCGTTAGATCAATACTTGAAACCATATAGAAACCTTTCATCGATCTGGTGTAGAGTGTACACCCACCTGGTCATTAACATACTGGGGCGATGGAGATCAGCGTACACTCACAGCTTGCTGGCTCGGATGATTCAACAGGTGACTAACAAATCGAAGGTCAATCTGTCCAACCTGTTTTATTTCCATATTAGTGAAATAATATTGAATTGTCTGAGTCAGCGTAACCGAGCATTTTCAAAAGTTGATTCAGCTGTTTGAATAACTCCCTCGAATGCCAAATAATGAGACCTTCTCGCGGCAAGTTGCTAAAAAGTTTGATCTTGCAGCCGGTCCAGGGGATAGCTCAGTAACTGGTGACGGACGTAAAAAACAATCAACCAAACTAATAGTAATTGAATATTCGTTCCACCATCTATTTGCTTTACGTTCTCTTTTTAATGTCGTACAAGATTACGCGTTCCCGTGATGAGCTCACTTAATCACCAAAGTTGAACAAAATGCAAAGTCTCTATGCCTGTATGTATTGGGAGGCAGCAGCTGTTACAGTATGGATCAAACATTAAAAAAAAACAACAAGCAAAATAAGAAAGGTTTCTACAGATGCAGAGGTTACCTGTGGATCAGGGTAGAGCGGCATCAGTAAAGAGAAAAGTGAGGGCCGCGTAATAATACTGGCATGTCGCCATTCCTCAGAATGTGGCACAGGTTAGTGCTAAAAGATCAGGGATTAATATAATACTCACAGTGCTCAATCTATACAATTCATTAATCAAGAAAAAAAAGACTTTAAAAATGATATCCTTTATTCCCTAGACCACACAACATGGAGAATAGTACTTGTTTATCGTTATAATTGTTTGTATAGTTTTTTGATATTCCACATCCATTGTTTCTGGATGTTGCCCTGGCTTGTGTCAAAAATAGCGAGATGGTTAGAAGGGGTCCTGGGATTCTTGCATTTGAGAAAATTGACTCCGCGGTTTACTGTTAGTCATAGCACGTGACGTTGGACATAATTTCATCAACCTCACAGTTAACTGCTAAATAGAACCTGAGCGAATGAGTAAATCGCCGCTATTAGCCTTTGACGTAGCAAATTGGTTGGGTTATTTTTAGAACATGACCAACAAGAATTGCTATGCTGCACTATTATTGTATATTTTAGCGGTTCAGTCTTCATTTGCGATTATGGAGATTCAGATCCTACATAACATTGTATTTGGTCTTGATAAATTGTGGCTATCTTGAGTTAGAACAAAACAAAAGGAAATTTCATTATCACATCTATTGTAGAGCTAAACGTCGTCACCATCTTCGAATGAAGTGATGAGCACCTGCTAGCCTCTCACGGAGCAGATTAGCTAAGCTATTTTTAGAACATGACCATCAAGAATCCTCAACATGAGATTAGATTATTAACATTATTCAGACAAAATAGTCCAAAGAGTAGTATTTTTTCCAGGCTGCTCACCCTAACAGCATCAATATGAAGTGAAATGTCGGTGCCAACATTGTCCATTTTAACCATTGATGCACAAGTCTCTTCCGGTGACTTGTCGCTCTTTTCATTTTGAATTATTGTCTTAATGCAGTTAATTCCATAATACCCACATAGTACGCTATGCTATGCAATGTTGAGAAATGATCATCCATTACTATTATAATTTTTTAAATAATTATTGTCTCCAGCGTTTTAATTTAATGATGTTACATAAAATTTCAAATTTTGTATTGCTATCGATAATAATTACCATACCGTTATTCTTTTTATATCGATATTTTACTCTCACACATTTATACCCCAAGATATGGTGGCCTAGACGTCGATCAAAGTCACAAAAAACCATAAGCATGGTTATATAAACCTCAACTTTATGTAGTTGTATCTGTTGATAGAATGCATCCCCCTTCATAAGAGTTATACAGATGTTTTCTATTATTCCATTGTAATTGTTGAGCGCACAACATAGCCCATCAGATTCCAACACAACTCTGTTCTACAGGGAGGCGTCTTTCTTTAGTCAGCAGAGCTCGGAACTTCTAATTGAAATGGTTTGGGTTCGGTGCCCCGCCACGCTGTCTTTGTTTCCTACTGTTTGAGCAAGCCTGGAGTGACCAGATGTATCACAGTTATTGATCTCTCTGTGTGACAGCTCGTGGAACGGCCTGGTCGGCGGTAGTCTTTGGGACCCGTCGCCATGCACGATGCCTCGTCCTTCTTAAGGAAGATTTTCTGGTCAATGCAGAACGAAATAAAAGAAACGTCCATGGCCTTAATAAACTCACTTCACTCAGCCATTTTATAAATTTATAAATAATGGAATTTCCCCACTTACCACAAACTACCATTTATCATAACCATAAGCTGGTGTGATAAATATATTGTTATTTCGGGCTGATACGTGTTCTGCTAGACTGGTGGTACGATGGGTCTGTAACAATGAGGCCAGATCCGTGGAAATGCCTGTACGTTAATTTGGGGTAATTAGCGTGATGTTAGTCACACCATGCCCGCACCACGGCGCATACCACAGGGGACCAGTCACCCCTCATCTCCCGCTCAGAGCATACAAGGACGCATACTCACACACACACTCACACACACACTCACACTCACACACACACACACACATACACACACTCACACACAATAACACATCAGACATTTTCTTAGCTCCATTTAATAGTGATTTTGTCCCCGTTTATTAAACACACTTTTATACAATTAATACATTTTAATTTTAATTTTTAGTCTCTTCTTTAAATAATAAATAATAATATATTTGCATTTTTTTTCTTTCTAAGAAAAAAGTAAGATACAAAATTAAAAAAAGAAATGCCAGCATTTTAGGTATGTCACTGTATCTTTTAGATAATCTCCAAAATCACCCTCCTCTCCCTCCCTCCCCCTCTCTCTCTCTCTCTCTCTCTCTCTCTCTCTCTCTCTCTCTTTCTCACTCTCTCTCTCTCTGTCTCTCTCTCTCTCTCTCTTTCTCTCTCTCTTTCTCAGTCTCTCTCTCTCTTCTCTTTTTCTCTCTCCTNNCTCTCTCCTTTTTTTTTTCTCAGTCTCTCTCTCACTCTCTCGTTCGATACCCTCTATTACAACCGTTCATACCATATTATTGCATCTGTTTTGATTTTTTTTGTTTTGCATTTAGATATTTATCCAAACTTGCCCGCGTTGATTGCGTATGAAAAAAGAAAAGAAAAAACGTAATTGTAGCTGCTTGCATTAATCTCCTTCTTGTTTTCAAAGAGGTAATAGCAACACAAAAAATGTCGTAATTATCATATTATTAGACGGACTCTAGATTTTTTTTTACACATAATTATAATTTATACTCATAACCGTTTTAGTATACTTTTACTGCGAGTGTGCAGCTTCTTCGGCATTTCAAAAGATTTTCTAAAAAAACTAAATTTTTATCCAAACTGAAGACCAAACAAATTTAATGAGAAATGCTTCTTCAATACTTAAACATGCATTTAGTGTCAACTTGAGGTCATAATGGTATACAGACTTATTAATTTAGAGGCAGGCCATGGAATAAGTAAAGCTAATTTTTAAAAGTATTTTTTGCAGTGGTTAGAAGTAGGCTTCTATTCAAAGGCTGTCTTTGGTGTGATTTGGACTCAGAGGTTCTTGGTAAATACCTCATCTTTGAACCTACTTATTTTTAGGGAGCGTTATGGTCTTGTGGTATAAACCATGCTCGCTGTAAGTGGCAATGTGATTCTGTGCCGATGCATCCAAAGACGAGGGTTCTCATCCCCCAAAGCGCAATAATTTTCGGTAAATTTCAGCTACAGCTTTCTTCAAAACCACAGCGGAAAAACACTAAAAATTATAACTCTACTTATTATTATTCCAGTGGTCTGCTACATCTAATTATACATTACAATAGACTTTGAGGCATGCATAAATATAGTGTTTGTTTTTCCCAAACGCATGTGCGTCCATTGGTAGGTGTTAATGCCTCCGGATTTAGTGGTTGTCTTTGGTGCGATTTGGACTTTCCCAATAAAGATTGCAAGAGGATAGAGATTTAGTAAGTACCCTAGCCATTAGATCTCAATGATTCCATTGATTTTCCCATTTGGCAAAAGAAAAAAATAGCGTGTAAAAGAAATATGTCCTGTAGCCTATCATTCTGTGCAAAATTACTTGTAGATTCATATCATCTTGCTTTTGTTTTCATTTGTCATGTTTGTGTGTGTGTGTGTTTTTTTTTTTTATTATCGAAAAGCAACAATTTCCAAACAAGTACCACAAAAAAGAAACACATGCACACACACACACACAAACATGCTATTCTTTCATTTATTAAAAAAAAATCATTTTTGACAGAACATGTATAACCTTTTCTCCGTAAATAAATTAGATAAACATGTCAAGCACCACAGGCCAATGTATTGCAATATTGTACGAGATGCCTAGCAAGGACAAGAGTAAAGGTTATAAATAGCCAAAAAGTACCCTAAAGTAGAGAGCAAAGTACCTTTTACTACCCATGTGCCATAGTTTCAAAAGAAAACGTGCAAATATATTTTTATTTAGATTTTATTACTCCAGAGACTTGAGAAACACCAACTATTTAGTCCCTTGGTTGTCTGAAGGGAGAGACTCGGGTTGGGGGGCCAGCATCTCGAGTGGGACTGGGGATTCGCCATGTAACACCACACCACAAATTTATAAAGAGGATACGAAGTTTTGTCTACATAGATGACTTTGACTGTTATTATTGAAAGACTGGATCAGAGGTCAAATGATGCAAATGGATGTGATTATGAATAATAAGAAAGGTTGAAGAAATCCCACCTGTAAAAGTCTTATTAGACACTGCTCAAGTAAATAAAGGGGAGAACGAAAAGAGTTTTCTCTCCTTTGTTGTATATATGTATATGAATCATACACTGCCTGCAGAGTGAAAACGGCTATTGTCAATTTGGGATTACCTATATATCAAGATGATTAATGGCTTTTCTTTCTTCCCCGAAAAAAGGATACATGTACAGATTGTACAGCTAGGCTATTTGAAGATAAGCTTCCGAAAACAGAAATAGTGTCAAGACAATAAACACTACTTTTATTCCTCTCCATATTTTGTTAAATAGTGTCAAGACAATAAACATTACTTTTATTCCTCTCCATATTTTGTTTTGGAGTGAGATTCGTGTATGGTTTGTTTACTTTTTTTTTTTTATTGTTGAGGATCGTCTAATATGTGAGTCAGTCTGTTTAGAGAAACATTATACGAGGCCAGAGTAAAGTAAAAAGTGATTCTGGTCGATAAGAGCATAGCTGACTGCTACAGCGCTAGCTCAACGTCTCCTAAGCTCTCAAAGAGGCTCCTAGTCAGCGAGAGGACCCGTAGAGCGACACCCAGATCTTGGAAGGTCACATTAAATTGAAACCGATGCATGGACAAGGCGGCTTCCTCGAGGATTCAACCCGCAACACATCGATAAGAAGCTGCGTGCTCAACCGTTGGGCCACCTCGTCTTCCAATGACAAAGAAATGACGAAGAAGAAGCAATTAACCGGCTTGTGAACACCAGCACCGTCGTAAATTTCTCATAGTATAGTATGTACTTATATCTCTTCGCTTCGAGACTGTCATTTAAATCTCCTTGCTTCTTAACCTCTTTTCTTTTTAAAATATTACCCATTTTGAAGATAGCAAAACGGATTAAGTTTGGTCTCTGACCGGTTTATGTACAAAAACAGGTGTGTCTTTGGGGATAGCGGTGGCACAGTGATAAGCGCGTTGGAATCGTGATTTTAAGGTTGAGGCGTTACTAGAGAAAATAATGGTCTTTGTATTGGAAATTCTCTATAAATATTCTGCTGTAAACTGGAGTTTGGCAACAGGAAATGCATGATAGAACAGGAATGTGGAATGTTAATGGTAGAAAAAGGTGGCAACTTTGAAATAATAAAAAACAAATAAGTAATCGTTAATAAATAAAGCATTCCAGAAGTTCTTATTCTTATTTAAAGGATCATGTCTTAAAGTGTATTTGAAAGCTGGTATTTTTCTTTTAAAGAAAATAATTACTTTACTTTGGCAATTCAAATGTATTGTCTTTAATAAGCTCTTTAGACACATTAATTTATTTTCTCTTCTCTCATGCGAAATAACCCATACAGCATATTTTAGTTTTGCCTTTTTATATATATATTTTGAACGTCTCTATCCCCGATAAACCCATTGTGTTTCTTGACATGGCCAGCTTTGTTTGAAACGTGAGTCCATGCCTAGACGGGAAGATGAATCTGTCTATCTTTCCGTCCTTCACTCGCCCCAGTCAACAAACAACAAAACCAGCGAGCTTTATTGACGGGATTAAGCGCAAAGGAAACGATAGGTAATAAATTAAGAGCTGCAGCTTTAGTCCGTGTGGCCCTTAAAGAAAAATGAAAGACAGCCATAAAACCAATTTATGACAATGGACTGGTGCAGTGAATCACAAGGCAGGGATCTCCGGATACAAGCTGTTGATCGTATCTGGCCGTATCGAAGCAAACCAGGCCTGCATCTCGATAGATCAAGCCGATCTACAGAGATCAATGCATGTACAAGGGTAGGAAACCTCGCGAGGGTTGTGACTCACCAACTGACTAACGCTAGACCTTTTGGAGAACGAATGGCCTCGGCCAAACGGACTTTAACATTGGAGATCTATGTGCTGTGGACTATGGGTTATTATCCCGTCTGAGAAACCCGCTCGATGTTGATCCGAGGTTGGTTTAAATAGAGCTACATACAAACTTGAAGGCTTCCATCGCGAGGAAGTATGGGCTCCTTGGAGGTGAAAAAAGATTTAGTGTATATCTACTGTGGGGATCTATTTTGTATGAAGAGATCCAATACGAGAGAACAGAATGACCAAGAAAATAACGAAAACAAGACAAATAGAGAAAGAGAGAGAGAGAGAGCGAGAGAGAGAGAGAGAGAGAGAGAGGTAGAGAGAAAGAGAGTGAAAAGGAGTGAAAGATAAAGATAAAGTAGAGAAAAAAATAAGATAAAGAGGAGCAGGAGCAGGGACACCAGATGGTGAGAAAGGGGACAAAAAGAAAAAAATACGAGAAGAAGAAAAGAACACGGATAAGAGCAAGAGGATATAGGAAAGAATTAGAATATGGCTTTAGATTAGATTTTCTCTATGTGTCTCTTTTTTTTTCAACAAGATTCTTTTCTTCGTGTCCCGAACAAATCAATAATAATGTTTTTGTTCGAGTCATCGTTAACAACATTGTCAGTGCAGCTGTTGCAGCCACCAAAGTTCGAACCTTCTAAACTGGTGGCCCAGAACAAGGTGGGCATTCTTACCTCTATGCCACGCATCATTACGCCCAAGGCACTGCCACGGTATGGTTACATGGGTGAAATATCTCTGACAACATCGCAGTGGGGATGACAAAAGCTGGAGCATGCAGGGTTCGATTGACATGAGAGTCAAATAATGTACATGTACTTAATTTTGACACCGTCAGTTCAAGGATGGTATGTTATTCAAAATCAATAATATGAACAATATGGATGGGAACGATTTTTGCATGTAACAGATAGGTATAGGTTGCGTGTGTTTGAGAAAGAATGGCAAAGAGAGAGATGGAGATATGAGTTGAGTTGAGTTGAGTTGAGTTGGTTTTAACGTCCAACACCAGCCTTATGTAGGCTATATTGTGGACGGGCCCCAAGACGGACGTCTGACAATTTTATGTGCTGCCACACACGAGACAGGGCGGGGATACCATGACTTCTATCTCAGCCGGTCACATTATACTAACACCGACCCAACCAGTAGGGAACGCAACCGCCAGGAGACAGACAGACAGACAGACAGACAGACAGACAGACAGACACACACACACAGAAAAAGAAAGAGAAAGAGGGGATATTGTGTATTTTGCAACATGCGGACAGATCAACAGTCTATCAATGATATAGACGTAGTAAAAACTGAACATGGTAGAGATGGATAATGAGAGAGATGGAGAGATGAGAGAGATGGAGAATGAGAGAGATGGAGAGATGGAGGAGCAGAATGGTCCAAACAGTCCATGAGGCAAGCAGAAGGCCCCGCAGGTTGATGGTATGATATATAAAGAGTAATCCAATCAACCAAGGTTACTTACCCGGGCTTCTCTCCAGCATCTTTTAAGCTGAGTAGACCCGACCCAGAGACAACACGCAACCACTTTAACATGAAGATTTTACTGGGCTTACTACAGCAAAAACAAAGGATTTTCGATGAAAAAATGGAGAGAAAAAACATTGTCAGACGAATGTGACACCACTGTAGTCACTTTTTTCTCCGTGTCTGTGAATTATTCAAGGCACAATATTGTATTTCACATCAAAACACTCTGGGTGTCATTCCGAAATAACAAATAAATTGCTTTTCCTTGTCCTAGTGTCTGCGACCTGTTTCTTCACATCTGTAGCTTTCTGTCTGTATCGAAGCCACTATGACTTTCACCCGTCCTCCCCATCTCCTTTGTGTCTGTCTGCCTCTGCCTCTGTCTTTCTGCCTTTGTCCCTATCTATTTCTACGTCTCTCACTCTCTTTCTCACCTTCTATCTATCTATCTATCTATCTATCTATCTATCTATCTATCTATCTATCTATCTATCTATCTATC
>RQTK01000455.1:141747-225438 GCA_003991915.1 Elysia chlorotica
CGAGAATATTGAGACAGTGTAAAACAATGCCTTAGTGCTTTGCAAACATTCTGGACCATAAAAAGGGATGGCTCCTTTTTTGGTATGTAAATAGGACAATCATTACGCATTTTTCGTAACAATTTTCAGATTACGTCCCGACATTAATGAACAAAAACATACATTTTTTTTGCACTTTCTTTTGTTGTTTTTAAATCTTCATTTTAATTTGTTTTTGTTTTTTTCAATATGTTACCGGAATGTGCAGTTATATTTAAAATCGGGAAAAACCAGTCAACCAGGTCCTGGGCTGATGAGCAGGAGGTCAAAGGTTTACATATCAGATGGATAATTTCCCTTTCTCTGCAAGGAGTAGGACTGGCAAAGCATCAGTGATTGCACTTTTAAAATAAATTCGCTCGGCATAAAATCAATTTCAGCTCATGGTTTTGGCGTATGGGGAAAAGGGGTGGTAGCTAGAGCGTCCTACTATTTTAAAAGTAAAGTTTGAAGTTCTATCGCTGCTCAAGCCGCTGTTGATTGGATGGGTGCCGGCCTGAGAGGTCATAATATGTACACTTAGGTGCCGGCGAATAGTTTTTGGTACCCCCGCTCAGTCTCTGAAGTGCATCACTTGTTTGGCGTATTGTCGTACAGAACCCTCACCAGCCGTCCAGGACCAGATCCATGTACATGTATTCATATTGACCAGTTATGTACGCTTAGATATTGACTTACACATGCAGGATTTGCCGGGCGCACCAAAATGAAAAGGGAGGGGGGGGGGGGTCTGTGTTTTTTTTACTTCTCTCTTTTTCTCAGAGTTTTGTTCGTGCATAGATGTTTTGCAAGTATAGGTCAAATTGTAATCTTTTATTTGATATGTGTAAAAAAGAACTATATAGGTCTATAAATGCATTCATTCATTTAATATAATATATACAGCAATCTATGGGGGATAAACGTATGTTTTTCATACTTGTGTTAAATATGTACCGAAGCTTATGGAAATTGAAAAATGAATAAACAGAAAGAAGAAATCTATGAGGGCTGCTGCCCGGATGTATTCTCTTTAATCAATGTTCTTTCGAACCCTGGTAAAGGTCGAATTTTCAGACACAGATTGTAGAGTACGTTTGGTAAACGATTCAACCAGCATTCTAAGCTCATCCATCTCTTTTAGATTCCCCCTTCCCGCTGTTTTCATTTCCCATTATATGAGACAAAATAAATGAAACCATTCAGGAAGATCATGTAAATGGACTTTATATGTTTTAACTCTTAGTGTAATATTAAGTAGTGTAATGTATTACTAATTTAAACAAAAAGGCTTAGGGTGTATCAAAGGTAAGAGAAAACTTTCATAGATTGATAAAATTGCTATTCTTAGCGGCTTTTAGTTTTGTTCGACCTTTGCAACCTATTCCTGTGTTTTATTCTCTCTCTCGTCATTGCCATTTTTTTTCTTAATTTTTTCTTAATTTTTGTTTTATTAATTATTTTGCTATCCCAGGAAATGGGAAGTTTACTAGTTGTCTAGCCATTTGTTTTTGTCTTTTTTTTAAAACTATGTTTTATGTTTTTGTTTTCTGTTTTTTTTTCCTCCAATTTAAACCCCATAATTTCATGTGGGCAGCTTCTTGATAGAAAGTGAATTCTCTCAGTTTAGCTGCTCCATATTTATATTTAAAAATGACAAGCTTCCCTATAAGAATTGCCTGATTTTTGTGTGTGTGGTTATTACTCACCCCACCTCTATTTATTATCCACAGAATATCTAATTTTTCATCCAACTGCACGCGGGTTCCAAGATGAAGTTTAACCTTAGATTCTATTTATTGCCATAGTTCTCATTTCTACCTATGAATAAAAGAAGTGTTCCGTGTAGTCTTTATTTCCGCACCAAGGACAATTTTCTGATTCCCTGGGACCTATTCTTTTTAACTGGTCGACCAGATGTTGTGAGGAACCTTCCATTGGGTGACTCGCTGTCGGGTCTCTGCATGCAGCGCATTCCGCTGCTATAGTCCAGTATCCTTCCTTTAAACTAGCCCCATATTTTTGTTTGCCCACATATTGTTTATAAAATGTTCTTCAACGGTCTGTGTCATCTCATATAGCCGTTTTCTGTTAAGTTTAGCCATATCCTCCTGCAGAAATTAAGGTGTAAAATCATACAATGCATCACGAATGACTGTTATAATTATCTGTATTATTATTTTTTTTAATCCGCTGGAAAGAGCATTATACTCTAAAATGTCTCTTGAGTGATTTCCATACCGACTGATAAAATCTTCGAAGGAGATAACGTTAAACTCATACATCTTTTACTTATACAACCCCCTTGTTAATAGATGATTTTAGAAACAGACATTTCTCTTTGTACCTTATCACTGAGTTATTGTGATAATAAATCATTTCACCTGGCAGTACCGCAAAATTCGTTAAACTATTAAGTTATTGTAAACAATTGAAAGTCTAAGAAGATATATTTTATATACAGAGAAAGATAAAGAGAGAAAGGGAGTGAGAGTGAGAGAGAGAGAGAAATAAAGAGAGAGACAGAGAGAGTGAGAGGAGAGAGAGAGAGAGAGAGAGAGAGAGAGAGAGAAATAAAGAGAGACAGAGAGAGTGAGAGACAGTAACGTTGCAATACATTTTGGAAAACAAAATCAGACAATACAAAAATAATTAACTTTTGGCAAATAATACCATGAAAGGTACGGAAGAAATGGGATCAAAGAATAACGAGGCTTTTGTTTAGAACGACAAGGATTGCCTGAGAAGTTGAAAGATTTAGAAAATTGGCCAAGTTACGGACAATAAGCTTTGACGGATGCAAGGAGTGTTGGAGTCACTACGGTAACAGTGTATTATATTGTACCACTCTCTTGACACCCAAATCACTTCTGTGTGCTAAGAGAGCGTGTAGCAGATTAATGTGTATTTTCGTTCCTTTTTCAATTCAGAAATTTCACAGGGAAAAATTAAAAATACAAAATCCACCCAGAATAAAAACAACAATAAATTAAAAAATAAAAAAATAAAAACAACAACAATCCCCACACACAAACGCGTTTTCATTTGCTAGGGAAACAATTTTCAGTGAACCAATTGTTCAGTTTTGCAAGTTTTTAACTAGGTTACAAAACTCTATCCGGCTATGCCTCGTTTTTTCCCGACTGTGAACATGTTCATAAAATTCTCCTTCTGCGTCTGATCTCATGTTTTATCTTTTCCTTTTTGAGCTTTTCTAGAACTGTCCGTACGCATCATTGTCGCTTATATCTACTCCATTGCTTTCTTTTTTCACTAGATGGTAATACATGATTTATACCGGCACAGCAGTTTCTGAGCGCTCCGTCTCCTGGTAATTTTCATCTCCTTTTTCTTTCTTCTCATCCCGGCAAACCGCAGCTCCTTCCCCAGTTTATGAATGCGGACTCGAGCTTGACCCGATTCCCACGCCCCCAGTGGTGAGTGTTGCCTGGCCCGACTGGTGAGCCCGCCGAGTCTGCCCGACCCAAACCTTGCTCACGCCACGGAGCTGCACGGCCACGGCGTTCTCCAGTAGAGGGCTCGCGATAGCAGGACACATAGCCAAAACCAAGACGATAGGTACGAGAATCTGCACCAGAGTCCAATCCTAGCTCTAGCCAACACTGCCGGAGCTAATGCTATGTCAGAATACTCAGAGCCTAGAGTTGTGGTTACGTCATCCGTGAGCGTTGTATGGACCGTAAAGCCTGAAAGGCTACTCAGCTACCAAACTACATAGATACAGAGCTACGGAGCTACAGAGGTACAGAGCAGACATGGGGGCTGTGAGATCATTAAGATTCAACACTGCTCCTCTACAGCTGGTTCGTCCTTGCCAGATGGCGAGACAGATCTCCCTGGGTCTACCTGCAGGTTCCTCTAAAATCTCACTTCCTTTTTTTTTCTATTTTTTCTTTTACTCTTTTTTTGTGCTAAGCTTTCCTTCATCTCATACTCGCCCTCCTTGTTGTTCGTGCTCTTGTTTGTTTCTTATTCTTTGTCTTTTTTTCTTGTCCTTCTTTCCATCATCATCATCATCATCATCATCATCATCAACATCATCATCATCATCATCATCATCATCATCATCATCATCATCATCATCATCATCATCATCATCATCAACATCATCATCCTTGTTATCATCATCACCATCACCATCATGATCACCTTCATCATCGCCCATATCTTTATCTTCATCTTCTTCTCCTTTAAACGACCAACAACCACATCAACACCATCAACAAAAACAACAACACCATGAACAAAACAACAACAACAACAACAACAACAACAACAAAACAACAACAGCAATAGATTCTTTACTTGAAATAAATCTAATGTCTGAACAGGCGCGTTTGGCCACAGCGAGAACACACAAAAAGATGTCAAGAACATATTCACAGGTAAAAGGTATATTTAATCAATATTCATATTTAATTCCAATCTTGTAAATGAATAAAACACGCCATTATCCTACATCTTCTCGACATCGAATAGAATTTAACTGGCACAATTTCACACATAGTTGGATATACAAGGTTATCTAAAGTTAACATACAATAACATGTTTGATCACCAATGTAAATGCATTCACTATTCTATTCACATTATTTTATATCGACCATGAAAACAACGAAATCGTTCCAAAAATATTCACCCCATTTCCTAAAATGCCATGGTTGTTGATACTCGTCGTGTATAGTTATGTACCAGCCATAAAGTCAGTTAAAATGAGATTAAAATGGGGAAAGAAAAATTAATTTTGTTAGTTTTAATTTAGATTATTGCAACTTTTTTAAACCCGCCAAAAGTAGTAAGAAAGATTTTTAAACGTCCACTCCCACAATAGGTAAGATGATGATGGTCATGATGAGGAGGGAGAAGAATATGATGTTGATGATGATGAACAAGGTGGTGGAGTGAAAAAAGTCAACAAAACCATGAGATAGACAATGAACAGAAAGAGACAGACAGTCACAGTGATTGTCAGGCAAAGAGAGTAATGGCGATAGAAGAAGGGCCGATAGATATACCGCTTGATCTGCTTCGGAATGTTAAGCTCTAGAAATCGATATCTTCTATTCATTTGGATTGTTTAACTCTCTCTCTCTCTCTCTCTCTCTCTCTCTCTCTCTCTCTCTCTTTATCTCTCTCTATCTCTCTCCCCCCCTCTCTCTCTCTTGATTTCTCTCTCTCTCTCTCTCTCTCTCTCTCTCTCTCTCATTTAGACAGCCATCCAAATTCAGCAATATCTTTTACGTCAAACCCCGTCACTATTTGACTGTATCATCAGCCGCATTACAAGAATTGTTTTTATTATGTACATACATTCACACAGTTACTTAAATGTAGGGAAAACATCGCAAGTACAGCCTACGTAAGATTATCTACTCAACAAGAATACACATCCAGTGCAAGGACACCCATCAAACACACCATTATGATTATGAGTAATAAATACGAATGGTATTCACAGTGCAAAATTGCTAGGTTAGTAACTGTTGCTGGCAGTCTACCAACTTAATTGTAACAGATTTATTGGCCTTGTGGAAAATTACATACATGATTCACACACGCATTTCTTACCATGACATTAGACTTTGTCAAAGAAGAAATAAGTATGTACGTTTCTTCTAAGAAACAAAACACAAAAAAGAGTTGTTGATTTGCAGAAATGATCCGTTCACTCTAAAGGTGATTGTTAAAAAGACAAGTTATAAACTCTGGTAGACGTAGTAGCTAGTAGGTGGTAAAAATCAGAAGACAGTGGTAACAACAAAAACTCGCATTCGTGATACTGTGGGTGAAGACAATACTTACAATCCATACAGATTTAGTGATTATTGAATTTACAATAATGAAGATGGTAACCAGTATGGCAGTGTTAAGTCCGTTTCCATAAAAGCACTTAAAAGAACCATAGAAGAACCATAGAAAATAAAAAGTAACAATAAAAACAATTATGATGAAAAAAACAGTACCAGTACATGAAACACTTTAAATAATAATTCCAATTATTTGTAAAATTCGAACAAAAAAGCCATTATTTCGTGAATTTCCTGAGCTCTTTATCAGAATATTTGGTATCCTTTACAAAGTATTTGGTTGATTATTAAAGCACGGGAAAACAGAATCATATCAACATACCTGCTGAGGCGCGCAAAAATCGATTTGTAAAAGAAATCATTATAGTATTATTGTTTTGTAGTTTTTTTTACGTCCTGGATTCAATAGTTAATTGATTTATATTAATAAAGTTTACATTGCAATAACAAAGAGGAAAAAATAATAATTAATATGTACTTCAATATAAACATTGATTTTGAAATAACACAAGAATTGACAGCACTTAGGGAATCACACTTAAGTTATGCACATTGAGGTCTAGAGGTGTCAGGACGTTTGCAATCCGCAAACAACAGTATTTTCCTTTTTTTTTTTTAAATCACAAAACATTCACGATAGACCATAAACTTGTTTTTTTTTTGAAGAAACGTAATGAAGACCTGACTAGACGCTACATTTAACCGATTGTTGAAATAGGCGCGCACACATGAATGGAATCATTGTCTTGAGTTAACCTGAGAGTAAACCAAATGAGAACACATGCGCCGACCTATGTGCTTAACCTGTCGGATCTATTATTTCTCGCCTAGTTACCAGGCCTCATATAGCTCACAGAGCGGTGCGCGGTTTGGCCTCACATAGCGCAGTTTGGCCTCACATAGCGCAGTTTGGCCTTACATAGCGCAGTTTGGCCTCACAAAGCGCGGTTTGGCCTCATATAGCTCACAGAGCGGTGCGCGGTTTGGCCTCACATAGCGCGGTTTGGCCTCACATAGCGCAGTTTGGCCTCACAAAGCGCGGTTTGGCCTCATATAGCTCACAGAGCGGTGCGCGGTTTGGCCTCACATAGCGCAGTTTGGCCTCACATAGCGCGGTTTGGCCTCACATAGCGCAGTTTGGCCTCACATAGCGCAGTTTGGCCTCACATAGCGCTGTTTGGCCTCACATAGCGCAGTTTGGCCTTACATAGCGCAGTTTGGCCTCACAAAGCTCCGCACCGTGCAGCTCATCACCCCCCCCCCCCCCCCCGCCCCCCCCCCCCCCCCCCCAAGTATTGACCAAATTGCAGTATATTCATCAAGTAACTGTTTTTTCGTTCGTTTATTTGAAACAGTGGCTATTCCTGGACAGCATATATTCCTCCCACTCTTTTTATTGATCTGATTTCCCCCCCATATTATTTTGCAATCATATTTTTGTCTTCCGTTTAAAACGAAACAGAAAAGAATCTAGCTGAACAAAAAGCGGTCTAAAATTAAAACAAACTAGACAGCACTGGACCGGTATATGACTACCCAGAAATCACGAGATGCTAGAGACACACGGCTGCAGATGATGCCACACTATGGCTCCTCTCACTTCATCTTTTCTTAACTGTTCTAGCATACGACTTTTTGATTTCCCTGTTGCTGCTATTGGGATTGTAAATCCTTTTTTTTTTCATCAATATTATAATGGCGGAAATTTTTAACAGAAATTTGTGATATACTGTACATGTACTATATGAACAAGAAATCATGATGATAAACACTAACAGTCTATTCCGTTGGCCTAATTAAATTACTAGATTCGAATTAGAAGTGTTCAAAATAACATTTATGTCGAAGGAGCAATACTAGATCTATACCGATTTTGTGTACGGAAGTTATGGCAATAGAACGTTTTATCAAAATGAAGGCGTATCTGGTCCCTGCATTTTACAGATGTATAAGAATACAAGTTATATAGTTTGGTCCCCGGTGGTCTTAACTCTGCTATAACTAACTACCGGTACATACAGTGGTAATTATGTCAATGAAAATACCCCGCGGCCAGTGCCCATGAAGTACGTAACATTTAAAGGACAAGATGAAGAAACTACACAGATCACTAAAAGTCCGCCATAACTAAAACAGAAGTACTTCAACTGCTAAGTGGATAGTATAACACAAGTATATATACAGTGCGTATTTTGACATGAATTGTAATTTGACTTATTCAAAGCTGTTGCTCCAAACATTCAGCCATTGTGGTGGGATTAGAGAGCGCGCATCTGTCGACAGTCTGTGTGCGATGATGAGCAAGCTGCTGGGGAGGATGAAACAGTCTGTGCTGGCGGCCGGCACCAGAGTACAGGATAGTGAGTTCACAGTGCGCGCGAACTGAGTCTTGTGGTTGCCGAGGAGTCGGTGAAGGCACATAATGATTGATATCGTTATAATAAACATTAGCAGTTCATTCGGTAAGCGTCCCTGGCGTTCATCGTCGCGTTGGAATAGTGTCGTCAGCTTCGAAACTTGTCGAACGATCAATTGAAATGAATGACAAATTAGATTTCCAGTAGCACACCAGGTGGGTAGAAGGAGCGCTCGGTGATCACGCTAGTCTGGCTGTGGAGTGGTCACATGGCGCGCCGGGAGGGAGTCTGGATGTCCTTCCGGCTCCAGGAATGGTTCGGTATTTGTCAGAGAACACAAGCGGTGTGCCGCAGTCATTTTGATTGGTTGTGGACCACAGGTCGTTGGGATATGCGAGGGCCCATATTGTGTCTTATATAAATTTGACTGGATCTCCCCATAAAATACTTTTTTAAGAAGCTACAACAAAATGGTGATAATGATTGTATAAATAGGATGCTTTCTTTCATGTCACTTATAGCACCATGACACGTTATCAGAGAATGTCTGTATGCTGTACGTTCTACATCATGTGCCAACAATGTACCCTGATTTCTTTCTAGAATACAAATGTTTCCAATAAAATTAATTTCAAGATTGTGTATGGGTTTTACAAACACTAGTGCCCTGTATTTTCCCATCACATTGTGAATGTCGGCACTCTTTTATCTGGGTCAAGTCCAAGGTAGCCGAAAAAAATGTTTAAAATAAAAATTGCTGCTGGAAGAAAAGTATCGTTTTTGAAACTAGTCTCCGCAGTAGAGAAATTTGAATTCGAATATTGTGATCATTGAACACGTGATTGATTTTACTCCACCCATGACTTTCCGTGGCGTTTTCTTTCTTAAATAAAACTTTCCACAAGGGCGTACCGAAAGGCTATTGAATGTACATGTTCTTTGGTTGTAGTCCCGAAAAAAGAAGAAGCATCAGACCAAGCGGTTCTCACACGCTGCTCTCGATGCCCCACATGCACAGTACAGGCGCGGGTACGGTACAGCCAAGCGGTTCTCACACGCTGCTCTCGATGCCCTGCAAGCGCGGGTGCAGGATGCGCGGGGACACGCCCTGGTTGAGGTCCTGCTCGAACTCCAGCAGCTGGCCCATGAAGTTGAAGTTTGGCGAGATGATGAGGCGCTTGCCCTTCACGAACTTGTAGGCGTCCGCCATGGCCATGCGCGTGTGCTTGAGGAGGTAAGCGATGGTCACGGTGGCGCTGCGGGAGACGCCGGCGTGGCAGTGGATCAGGACCTTGGAGCCGTTCTGGCGGGCGTCATCTGTGGGGAGACAGGAGGAGGAGGAGGGGTTAGTCATGGACACTGTGCTTTAAGCTGATTTGTTTGTAGTATATGTATTATAACATCGTACGTCCCACGGTTTCCCAAACAACCTTTGCTTCTTTTATATTTCCCCACAAAGAATATTCACACCCCCTACGTTTCCCAAAGAATCATGTACAGAGAAGACGGCATCAGCTGAGATTCAAACTGCAGACGCCCCGCTCCAAGTCTAGAGCACTTACCAATTGGGTATTCGGTGCTCCCAACTGATTGCTTTGGTAGCAATTTGATGCAAGTTAGACGCATAATGTTTACACAATAGGCGATGATCTCATGGATTCAGAAGAGTTTTCATTTTTTAAAATCAATTTCTTGTTCTAAAACTCCGCCCACACCCAGAGTTTGATACATAAAAATATATTTAAAAAAACGAATGCAGCGATATGGCTGCGTACTTAAAGATGTTGACATTGGTTAAGAAAAGTGACGGGGTCATACTACGTTCTAGACAAAGGATGCTTTGACCTTGTTTAAGAACATGATCTAAATTGAATCTGAGTGGCGACTGGCAGAGTGTATCGTTGTATGACTCAGAAGTCAAAGACTCAAACTGGTATAAAAAGGGTGAGGTCAAGTAGGCCCAGAGACAACTAGTCAGCTAGTCAGATGAAAACAGATTCGTAAAAAAACTAAGGAAAATATATCATGACATATTAAAAGTGTGTGACCTAAAACAAGACTTAGAATTGTAGTGCGTCAGTCAAGTCCCCATAATGCTAAAATTTGGCTGATACCGCGAGGGGAAAAGACAACAAACTTTAAAACTATGCTGTAATTGTTATCGATATCACATGAATAAAAATATCATTGTGTTTTGTTGCCATGACTTTCCGTGTGTCCGTGTTTGTTCCTGTCTATCTGTCTCTCTCTCTCTCTCTCTCTCTCTCTCTCTCTCTCTCTCTCTCTCTCTCTCTCTCTCTCTCTCCTCTCTCTCTCTCTCTCTCCCTCTCTCCCCCCCCCCCCCCCCCACCCCCCCCCTACTCCTTCCCTCTTGCATAGCAATACAACATGCAAATATGACACCTAAATGAATGAAGTTGATCAGTTATCATTTCGATAACATCCGTGCATGTAGAGATTTGAATGGTTGGTCTGCATGTGAGATGACTAATCGCATGGATGGTGACCCTCGCCCCATGCACAGACGAAGCGGCCCAGTCCAGTAAACAGAACCAGAAATATCAGGAAACATGAACAGGAAATGAGCCTGCCCTCGAAATTCGTCGCGGGTCAGGATGACAAACGCATGACGTCAGCAAAAGTCAAGGAAACCAGGGAGAAAACACACTGTATAAAAAACATGACAGATGGAGGCGCTATGTATATGTAATCTGTAGTCTTGAAATCTCAGCCATCTAGACATGATACAGGTTCAGATACTTTACATTTCAAGGCTTAACACGTTTTGATTTGTTGCAGATCTTTAGGTTTTCAATGACAGACGAACACAAAGGCCTGCCTAGTTGGTTCTTTATGGGGTAAATGTTTCTACAAGGAGAAAGAATAAACATAGTGACTGGTTTTCCCTGGAGTACATGGATCAGCTCAAGTGCTAGGCGGGGCAAAGATGGCCAGGGTTAGGCGTGCGGGATTTGCATTCGGACCTAAGGCAAACTCGTATGTCTAGTTAAGTATGTTGACAGTAAATTGAGAGGGAGCATAATTGGATGGGTAGATAGATAGATAGATAGATAGATAGATAGATAGATAGATAGATAGATAGAATAGGTCACACACAGAAATCAGTGAGTCTGACGTCAAAGTTAGGTACGCGATAGATACAAAAACAAAATAATAAGGATTTTGATGTATAAGGATGATCGCGTAATTTCTTAGAACAAAAAAGTTAAAAATCATCTGTGCCCCCCAGTGACGTCATGTGACAAGGCTGATGACTCTCAGTGCGCACATCTCGGCAAGACGCTGGCCTGACGGTTGGTCGGTGACGAATGCTGAACAAGACGGTGACGTCCCTTGCTCAGGTGTCAATAGGGAACAATCGGCCCTTCAATACAGTTAAACGATCCACCGAGACTTTTGAAGGTCCCCAGCACATGTCTTGAAAAATCTTAAAAGGACTGGTGTTGGATAGTGTGTGCGTATGTGCGTATATTTTGGGATGGGAAAAGGGCCCTTACAGAAAACCATACAAGCAGATATACCAGTCATAAGTTTGGCTTACCGTCATATACCTCCCCTCAGGCAGTTCAAAAGGGCCACGATCTTTTTAAGGAACACCTTGATGGCTTGGCTCAAGGTTTCAAATGAGTAATTGCCCCAAGGGTTAGGTTAGTAATAATGAGTATGCATAGAAAATACAAGCGCTCAAGTAAAGGTGACTCAGACATACAATCCTGCTCCATCATAATCACCGACTGATTAGATAGATAGATAGATAGATAGATAGATAGATAGATAGATAGATAGATAGAGAGAGAGAGACAGAGAGAGATATATAAAGAGAGAGAGAGAGGATGTGGAGGAGGGTTTAATCAGAGCATTGAATTTCACAATACTCGTAGCTCTCTTTGTTTACACAATGATGGCTAAAAGAAGCTGACAAAATCATTATGAAATAGGCCTGAATTTCAGGCTCTACGCCTTTGTTTTCGGCCTGAGTGTGGGAATTGATGAGCGAGAGAAAGTCCTTTATGCTCCAGTTCCGAAATTGTTTCGGGGTGACGTAATCCGCAACTCCGGAAAAACCCAAAATGTTTCGCTCTCACACGCGCTTGTGTCGGGTGCCTCTCATAGTGCAGTTTCCATGGCAACAAGGTCACATCACGATTCCCCTATTGCCACCCCCACATCCTTACCGCACCAGTGTTGCACTACTTTTGGTCAGTTGATTACTTTCTCTTTTTAATATTATTATTCTGTACAGATGACTGCATGCAAGATTGCTTGCCCAAATAATAGATGCGATTGAAAAAAAAACTACACTTTTTATGTCAATTGGACTCGGCCTGTCTCTGTTTCTGTCTTTTCGTTCGTCCGCATGACTTTCAGTCTTCCATCTCTCTCTCTCTCTCTCTCTCTCTCTCTCTCTCTCTATCACACACACACACTCGCGCGCGCGCACTTTTTCTACCCATGTTCATTGTTTCGTCTACAAGTGTGCCTGTTTTTGTGTAACGAGTCTAAATATAGCAGTATTAAACTGCATTTTTAAAGGGTCTACTTTACAATAAAAGTAGCCCTCAATGATATTATTTAGTCTCTAAAATTATCTTAATGTCGAAAACGTCTTGTGACAAGGGAAAACGACTAGGGGCCATAGATATATAACTATATACATCTATGCTAGGGGCTTGTTCGGTGACCTCAGAGTCTCACTCGTGGCTAAACTGGGGGCTCACTCCAACTCCAAGTGCTCCAGGGGCTCTATCGGCGCTCACTGGGACTGGGAGCTCTGTCACTGTGTCGGATCTGATCGCCAGATAACTGGGTGCTCACTGTGTCCACGGATCAGACACAGCCAGGTCCAGCCCTCGGTCCGGCCTTGGCCAAGGGCCACACACAGACTATGTTGCAGAGATCGATAAGCTTCATTTGTCTGTTAATTGCATGTATAATTATGTAACCCATCGCTGGGCCTCGGCCTGTCTTCAGTAGCTTTACGTAGGTTGACAGAGTTACACTGTATGACATAGGGACGTGGTAAGGTTAGGAAAGTTTCCTGTCTACTCGAGATTCTCGAGATTTGTAAACAATGCACTCGTTTTTATGGTTGTTGTTGGTTTTGTGTCGTCGTTGTTGTTATCATCAGTGCCACAGGTGAAATAGTCATTAACCAGGGATAGCAGGTTCAAGTACATTTTCACTTCGCTTTAATATAATCATGATTTAATCTTTTTTGAATATAAGTCGAATATTGAAAGCTGACCAAGTAGGCTACTTATGAAAGAGAAAAAGTAGTGGGAATATGTAGACGAAAGATTAGGCGAAGAGAGCAGACTAATGAGAAAAAAAAGTGGGCCATAGAAGAAACAAACGGGTAAAAATGGAAAGAAAATTGAGCAAAGAACAGAGAGAGATAAAGAAATAAAGAAAATGAAAGATAGAAGCAGAGGGGTACATAGGCACACACAAACAGGCACAAATATTTAGAGATAAGCTTTGGTAGAGACAGATGCTGATAACTGACACAGAAAAAAAAGGCAGAAAAATGATTCCCAAAAATGAAACAGACCATAAACGGAGAGTACCGAAAGTGAACCCTAGATCTAATCTCAGAGAAGCGTTTTAAATAGCACTTGTGAGATGAACGTATGGTACTTGCACGAACTTTCCAGTTACACTTACAGGGAAGGCCTCGGCCGCCATCACAGATGACTCATATCTGGATCGACACCACTCCATGGCCGGCTGATTCGCGAGGGTTAATATGGGAATCAGCAACATTAACACTAGCCAAAAAACAGAGTCACACTCGTGCAAATCACTAGCACGCAGGCTCAAGTCCCAGATAAGACCGTCCATGAGCTTAGCTAACAGATAATTGCCTTGGCAATTAGAGGGATGGTTACTCTGCTTATTCTACGAGGTTTAATATAAAAAATCAACAGTCATAATTATTCTTTGTTGCTAATTTGGAAGAGAGAGAGATAATGAGAGAGAGAGAGAGAGAGAGAGAGAGAGAGAGAGAGAGAGAGCATTAGTAGGTCACACACAGAAATCAGTGAGTCTGACGTCAAAGTTAGGTACGCGACAGATACAAAAACAAAATAATAAGGGTTTTGATGTATAAGGATGATCGCGTAATTTCTTAGAACTTAAGAGAAGTTAAAAATCATCTGTGCCCCCCCAGTGACGTCATGTGACAAGGCTGATGACTCTCAGTGCGCACATCTCGACAAGACGCTGGCCTGACGGTTGGTCGGTGACGAATGCTTAACAAGACGGTGACGTCCCTTGCTCAGGTGTCAATAGGGAAACAATCGGCCCTTCAATACAGCTAAACGACCCACCGATACTTTTAAAGGTCCCCAGCACATGTCTTGAAAAATCTTAAAAGGACTGGGGTTGGATAGTATGTGCCTATGTGTGTATATTTTGGGATGGGAAAAGGGCCCTTACAGAAAACCATACAAGCAGATAGACCAGTCATAAGTTTAGCTTACCGTCATATACCTCCCCTCAGGCAGTTCAAAAGGGCCACGATCTTTTTAAGGAACACCTTGATGGCTTGGCTCAAGGTTTCTGATGAGTAATTGCCCTAAGGGTTAGGTTAGTAATAATGAGTATGCATAGAAAATACAAGCGCTCAAGTAAAGGTGACTCAGACATACAATCCTGCTCCATCATAATCACCGACTGATTAGAAACTAGGTAGATATGTGGATAGATAAATAGGAAGATATACAGGAGAGAGAGAGAGAGAGAGAGAGAGAGAGAGAGAGAGAGAGAGAGAGAGAGAGAGAGAGAAGAAGGGAAGAGACAGAAATAAGTCTTTGTTCTATATGAATTGACAATGAAACCGTTACAAACCTCTTCAATACTTAATAGCCTTCCATATCAAAAGTCAATAGTGAAACTCTTAAAAGCCTTTTTTTGTTTCGTATGTTACTCAAGGCCTTCCTTTTTACATACATTACTTACAAAATCCGATTTTATTCACCTAGGAACTTAAACCAATAACGAGAATCCGAATTGGACTGAGATACGGAATGATAGTACAAAGCTTTTTTTCTGATAGGTTTAGTTAGAACCGGATATCGAGTTTACCCATGTACGAACAACGGAGTTTTGTGTTGCTTATACTTCTCATACATGAACATCTATAATCATACACGAATTCCCGCTATTTTTAACTTCCTCAGAGAAGGTCAATGAACTGAGGTGCGCTCCTTCTACGATGGATTTACTCACTACTCAGTTTCAAAGTTACCTTTCATTCGTTCTGGAAACCACTCGTTTCACCTTTTTCCATATTTTTTTCTCAAGAAGTAGGTGAGCCGTCAAAAATGAAAGTAATAGTAAACATGTATGCCACTGTCAGCTTTTCAGGCTTAGCCTCATTCTTAGTTATAAAAAGTATGCTTCCATGAATATATCTTTCAGACAAAACTACCACAGCAACAATCTTAACTGCACATTCATCCTCCCACCTTTCTCTAGTTTTCTCCCCCCTCTCCTCCTCGCCTCTCTCACTTTTTGCTTCTCCCTATAGTATACCCTTCTCTCTCTCTCTCTCTCTTTCTCTCTCTCTCTCTCTCTCTCTCGTTTTTTTTCTCAACCATGCTGCGAGCCTACTCACAACCCTTCAGGTTCCCCAACTCGTTCGAGAAAGGGAGAAGAAATGGTTTGCCAACACCTAGGGCAAAACTATTATGGGAAGACAGGACAGGAGCGCGGCTTTGGAAAAATATTAATTAATTTGAACGATAATCTAACAAGTTAGTTCGAGATGGACGGTGCCTTTTGCCTATGAAAAACGACAGAACATCTCTATGCCTCCCATGCTACATAAAATGGAGGTAAAAATAATCACATGTATGGCGGCTGGGAGAGGGAGGCACATGGCCAGCGCTAATCTGATCAGCCATAATTTTTCCCCTGACCGCAAAAACCGCAAAGGTAGAGAGGCATGAGGAGTAATGGCGCTGAGCTCAGCCTAGTCCTGGGCTGAGTGGGCTTTATAGATCCATGGTATGTATATGTACAGTGGTCGGGGGGGTCGGAGGGGGCAAAACTCGATAGACTGGCCCTGCCCCCAGTAATGCTGTTAGACTGGGCCAAGCCAGGGTGTTTGCCCGCTGAGGGTTATTGTCCTGAATCCTGGGGCTACCAAGTACCATCACTCGGTGGTCAAGATCAATATAGAACATACATGTATGAGTATGAGGAAAATAGCTAATATCGAGCTCGTTGTTACTGACGAGTCATTTTTTCTCCATTTATTCAAAATATTAAGTGCAAAGTCTAAGAAGCTTCTTCGATACAAATTACAAATTACTAACCCCCTTTTTTCGAGGTTAAAATTACAGTTTAAACATCACTAAATCAGAAACCAATATCTAGTTCAAGCACGGTGTGCGTTTAGTATTTAACCTACTTAAAAGAATGGCGAGGCGAACTTTTGCAAATGTTTTTATATTCAGTATTTCAAATTCCTTCCTGGTGCGCTGCATCTATATATGGGGCCCCCACCCGAGGGCTGAGACAGTGGGAGCTGAACAGGCTCAGGTTGAGGCGCGGCCGCCCGCGTTCCTTTCACCTGACCGATCCGACAACTAATTCAACAAACACGCTCCGATTTAAGCTGCTTGCCACCACTACTACAATCATTTCATCTCTACACAACCTCTCCACCATAGCCTGTTTTCTTTCTCCTTCAAACACTTCTCTTACCATTCCAGCCATGTAAAATACAATATGTAAACAAAATCAAAAGATCTCGCCATGAGTGTTAAAACTCGCATCGCATTCGTATGCACATTTTACAATTCCGATTTCTCCACTGCTTTTCCAGACAGATCTATCTGTTTTTCAAAACATTTAATGTAATAAATAGCTATTTTTTTTGAACGCTCATAAAATGATGCCTTTGTTGTTGTTATTGTTGTTGTTGTGGTTAAAGGTATCGCTTGTAAAGGCCAAACAGTATATACTACAACAAATTTGATTACGGTAGTAGAGGAAGGGAAACAGTAAAGGAAGAGGTCCTATTGCTCAACAAACATGGAAAATTATAAGAAAAGGAGTTTGACTGAGGAAGAAGGAGAAGGAGTTTGACTGAGGAAGAAGGAAGTGGTGGGAGGAGGAGAATTAAGTTGAAAAGGGGCGGTTAGGAGAGGAAGGGGAGGCAGCAGCAGGCGGTGTTTAGAGATGACTCATCTAGGGCAGCCGGTGTTCTCACTGCTCTGTAGTTCACCTTGGCTTGCCCCGGCTCCATCTGCCCCCCCCCCCCCTTACCTCCCCTATTCACCTTTCTTTACCACCTCGTCTCATTGAAACTCCCGCTACCCCACCTTCTCCCCTAGCTTTCCTACCTACAGTTTACCTCTTTCTGCCAGTCTGCCAGTCTGTACCTTGTAGTGGTAACAGCTTGGTCACCTGCTACCAGGTCCATCTACCTTTATCTGTGTTTTCTTTTCTTTTTTCCCTCGAATACTAGGGGTAGAATGCACAAACAAGACGTAGCTTACGTCTCGTCGTAACAATATAAGAATAAGAAGGCTTACGACGAGACTTAATCTACGTCATGTTTGTTCTTTCTACCCTAGATCTAGATCTAAATTTAACATGTGTTAATCTTATCTCCAGCGGGATTAACTTAACAATGCTAACCAACATTGTCTAATATGACACTTAAGACAGTGGCTAGAGAAATAGCACCATATCAAAGTAGGTCATGTTATGGAAATTAATACACTAAAACCAGGGAAAGACACAATAGCTTAAGATTGTAAAAGAAAACCAACAAAACACAAAACAAAACACTTGGCATAGTGTCAAAAGAACACATTTTCGTATTAAAAAAATTACCAACACAAAAAGAAATAAACTACATAAAGTAAGACTAATTACGACTGAGTCTCTGGTAGATAAGAACTGTCACGCCCTAGCCATGCTCATCTTGTCTGCGCCAATCGCCAGGACCTCACTGGCCTCGCGAAATGAATCATCAGTCGTCCAAGTTCTTTATGTTTGGTTTGAACTGGAAACAACAGGGCCTAGATCTCGTGCTGGGGCCAGATTGACGTCAGGTCCTGTTGTTCTGTGAGGTACTCATCAGTTTGCATCAAACTCTCTTAACTCTGATATTTACTTTGTTTTCCTGGCACTTCGGGTTTCCGGCTCTAATGACTTGAAACACCATTCCTCAGGTTAACCGGAAAATTTAATGTTGCCTTCTTAATAGCACACATGCTGTAGCAATCTGTACTTAACACAACGCGAGCATGACGCGACTTATGACGCCTGTATAGAACTCAATCCATGAAGGATGTGAATAGTGTGTTGTTTTTTGTTGTTGTTGTTTTTTTACAATTTCATTGGCTTAGGAAGATTCGTAGACTTGCACTCCGTGAAGCAGATTTTACTTCGTTGTAAGTAACAAGTTGAGCAAAAGCATAAGGAGAAATTGAATATGCCGTTACGTGTATTCAAAAATACGCAAAATGTTAAGTTTAACAAAATAACCAACAACAAACAAAACTCAAACTGAAAAAAAAAAAATAAAAATAGTGGAGCCAACACCTCCGGCAAGCTGCCGAGGCTGTTCTTAGATCAAAGCGGCGATAGCTGAATACCTAGCACCTCGTAAAACAGGTTTCAAGGTGAGCTGTCTACGGGGGTGGGGGCGGAGGGTGAGTGCTAGCAGAGGAAACCTGCAGGTGGTGGCTGGCGCTCTGAGCTCACCGCAGTCTACATCTAGGTAAGTAGCTACTTCACACTTCTGGAACCTGGCGGCTCTACCTGTCACTTACAGCCAGTATTCTCTTCGCTGGGGAATTAGTTATACTCGGAGTTTGAAAGTACTCAAGGGCGTCTCCGGGGAGGATTCCAGGACAAGATCAAATAAAAGAATATATAAATATTATACAAATTAATTTGAAAAAAAAAAATGAAATTATGTAATGAACATTGTGGATATTGCCTATTGATACAATTGTGTGAAAGTGAAAAGAAAATCGTCTTTAAAAAGACTTATAACTGGTTTTCCACTCTCTCTCTCTCTCTCTCTCTCTCTCTCTCTCTCTCTCTCTCCCTCTGTATGTGTGTATATAAATAAAACTACAAAGCTGCACCAGCTACAATTCATATCATCAAGAAGCCTTATTTATAACTGGAGATGCACTCGCAGCTGAGAAAAGACACCACCAGATAACTTCACATATCGAGCCGTACAAAAATGCTGAAGTAAACTACACTGGCCAAGGCGGCTTCATAAATCGATGTTCTGGTAAGGAGGCAGTGCTACAAGCGCTGGTAATAGAATCAAAGCCCGCAGAAAACAGCTTTACGATGCGCGTGCTGGGAGGTCAAACACAATCTCACTGAACAGTCGCCAACAATGTTTTACGCACCAGCCTCCGCCAAAAACAGGCTCTAAAAAAGCTTTACGTTTGGGTGGGCGCCAGGATTTTATGTTGGATCACTTTCAGAACATTGATAATCGTTCTCCTTTTATTTTTTTTAACATTGCATTTATCACAGTGTTGGAATGGGGATAAAACAGAAACAAAAGACAAACAGGGGTATCTTGCTGGCGTCATCATTTCCACACAAACGTTTTATTGCATCATCAGGTCAAAAAATGCGGTGAAACACAAGATTCTTATGCGCAGACTTTACATTTTTTTTCCTAGAGGGGATGCATAAATCAAACGATTTCAAGTGCGCGACTTGTTTTGTTATCATATCAAGTAACCTTGTTGGTCGACACCATCTTAAGTTCCTCAATCAAATCGGTAGATTATAAAATATACATGAATGGCAGAAAGTTTAAGTCATGAAACGAAAGGACGAGGAAAAGTTTTAAAAAAGGGGAAAAGGGTGGGGGGCGCATGAAGGCATATAGAAAGGAAAAAGAAATAAGTAGGTTGGAGAATGAGAAACTGAAATAATAAAAAAAAATGACTGACCGAGTTAAAATATAGAAGCATGAAAAAGGTTTCATGGAGTAAGTTAATAAAGAGGTAAAGAAGTCGTCGGTGTGTGTGCTTGTGTGTGTGTGTGTGTGTTTGTGTGTGTTTGCGCGCGTAATGATCGGAGGTCCATGATTTCATCCCTCCATCGATCACAGAGATCAAGATCCCCGGCGGCCAAACAGCGGGCCGGGTTTAAATCAGTTGTACAAAATAGGTTTACGTCTGAGCCAGTCCCTCAAGGCTAATATTGTAAATTATCTAAAAATATTTAACCCGATAGAAGATACAGAGGATATTTTTTCAGCTCACGATTTGCCTCTTATCCGATCTCTCTTTAACTCCACCATTCACCCTTTCTTCCTAATCTTACCCCCTCCCCCCTCTCTCTATAATAATAATATCTATCTATCTATCTATCTATCTATCTATCTATCTATCTATCTATCTATCTATCTATCTATCTATCTATCTATCTACCTATCCGTATAAATCAAATCATGTCCTTTTTTTCCTGATACAAGTACATCTAACTATCATACTGACTAAATTATCTGCAGAGTCAGCAAAACTGTTTCAAAGACGGAAGCAAAACGAAATCATTGAAGAGTCTTCAAAACAAGTGTAGGAGGAGCAAAATTTACCAAAATATTTCAAAGCATAGCGAAAAAAAACAGAGAAATAAAACCTATCGAGTTAAGCTGGAGGATGAAGCAAATAGGGCGACTGGTGATCCAAAGAGATTTCAGACCAGCCAGGGAGACGAGGAGGAAGAAGAGGAGAAGTCAGGCCGGTGGACACACTCTACTCTGCACCCTCCCAGTGGTCAGGAGCAAGGTCTCCATCCATCGATTTTGTCGTCCTCATTCAGGACTGGATGGAAGGGATATCAGGGGTGGAATCGGGGTCTAGGGTCTTGGGCTTTAGGCTGCGGAGAGGGAGAGATGGAGGGATAGAGAGGGAGAGAGAGGCAGAAAGACAGACAGACAGTTACAGAGATGGGTAGACAAACTGGCATGCAAACACATAGACAGAGTAGATGCCGAGGGAGTTGGGATAAAATAGAAAAGAAAGCTGTAGAGGGAGTCAGAAGCCGAGAAATGTTAACAATATATTTAGACTATATCTTTGATTTCACAAACAGATTAAAATAAAAGAAATGGATAGATAGATAGATAGAGAGATAGAAAGTTGGATAGAGCGCGAGATAGAAAGATAAAGGTTAGATGAATAGACCTAGAGGCGTAGCCAGTCGATAAAATGACGACGAGCGACAAACCACAAGGATTTTATCCTTGATGCCAAAGCATGAAGAGAAATGGACAGGCGAAAAGTTCTTGTCATTGCTAAAAAACAACAACAACGACAACAAACAAACACACAACAACAAGAAATCAATGTCGGGTAGAGTGACGGGATGCCAAGCAAGATGACACCCAAAATGTGCAGATTTGGTTGAAAATCTGGGGGAATTAATACGCTATTTTTTACGTGTGAGGTTTGGCAGACCTGAACTAAGCAGCCATCTAAAGGCGTGTCCGACCTCCAAGTGGGGACTTCAATCAGCGGCATGGGGCACGGTGCTTCTTTCTGTGAACAGGGACGGCATTAAACAGCCCAAGTGGGGACTTCAATCAGCGGCATGGGGCAGAAATCCGCTTCGTAACTCGCTTTAATATTTGACCTTGGAAATAGATTATTTGCCAAGATTGCAAAACTCGGAGTTATCTGTTTTATAACGTTTTCATTTTCAGTAAATTGAACAGGAAAATTAAAAGTAAATAAAATGGTGAGATTCCGAAAGTTATTTTACTGCGAGAAAACAAGGCTGCTCCTTATACGCTAACAACTTCTATGTTTCCAAGCGGAAGGAATCTCATACAGCGACATATATTTCAGGGAGGTTTTTTTTCTATTATTTTACTGTTACTCAGAAAAGGGTGTTGCCTGTTAAAATATCTATTAAAAAGAAGAATTCAGAAAAGCTGAGATTTTTCAAGAACGCCTTAATCAGAGTTGCCATTTTGCACTGTTTACTTATCTACTCAGAAATGATGAGTTCTTTAAGAAGTTTAGATTAAGATTCATAGCATTCTGTTTGAATTCATTTTGGAGGTCGTATTGACAGAGTTGATGGGGTGGCGAAAGGCTGTCTATAGTGCTCCATGTGGTTTTGGAAAGGTTTTAAGAGAAATCCTTGCGTTCGTTACTTAATACTATTTGGGACTAAAAATAATTGAAAAAGATTAATGCTTGGTGCAGTTTTTGTAATGGCGAGAGCGAAATCGTGATGCGATGATTTATTTAGGAATAAAAGGGCAATTTTGCAGTGATAACACAATTGCTATAAAATCATAATCTACTTGCGAACGCAGTCTTCAATTCATTGTACGATATCAACCCAAACCTAGAGTGATTTGCTATGATTACAGTTGTCCTCCTCACCATTCCAAGACTGGAGCGCCATATGGCGCAGCAATCTGGCCGCACGATCATCGCCCGCCCAAAGACAAAGAGGCGGAGACAGGGCCGCTTGGACTGATAAGATGACCACGCCGAGAGATTGGAGTCAGGCGTCACTAAGGAGATGAGGCCCTGATTGAAAAACCGTGTCCTACAGGCCCAGGCAATGTTCGACACTCTATCATTAGGAGCCGGAGACCGACGATGATACCACTCACTGCTGACACCGCCTTCAAGTGTCTCGAGTTTCTATTTAGTCTACAAATAAAACGGTATTACAAGAAATGTTTTGCTTTATGCATCGGTTGAAAGTCTGTGTTCAATATTATGTTGGTAATACCAATTCTAGTAAACTTTACTTTCTGTTCATTTCAGCCAAGTTATTTGAAGTAAACTTAAAGGAATAAAAAATTATCACATTAATTATTTTATCGAAAAAAAAAAAGCTCTGACAGAGCAACAACATGAAAACGTATAATTTGTTCAAAGGAAAACTTTAAATTGAAATAAAAAAGGTTAATCTTCTATCCAGAAAAACCTACAAGACTATCAAGTCTGGTTCCAACAGTGGCAGGTACTCCTTCAAGTTGTTGACACAACGGCTGAGAGAATTTCATCATTATAACGCCACCAACCCATACCACCTACTTCAACACTGATGGCGCATGCAAAACCACCCCTGCCCGATGCCCTATCTTCTTACTTCCAATAAAATAAAACTATAAAAGCGAGACGGCCCATAATTCCCTTGACCCCTAACCCCATGTAACACACCAGCTCCAACTCCTCTTTCCCAAAGGAATATCCACCCCCCCCCAAACCACACACACACACACAGAATGCATCCACTCCCACCCCTCCCACCATTTCTGTTCTACTCTACTTCTCCAAATCTGTTCTGGTCGATTTATGTTCTTTCTATGCAGGATGCATTCCGCTGGCCAGCGCTAATCAAGGGGCTTGATGATTAATCCCTGTATCCAGACATCAGCAGTTAGTCCCCCCCTCCCTCCCTCCGCTCCTCTCCCTGACACAGGCTCTGCTCCCTACAGTACTTTCCTCTTTGGCTGTCAGAACAGCTGCTGCAAAGGCAATTACGATCTTGCCAACGACTACAATATTGGAGACAGAGCAACGAGACAATCCAGAGTTACGAAACACAAAGTAATTACACTTCAAGAGGAAGCATTTTTTTTTCATCCTTTTCACACCGTTGACAAAGAATGGGAAAAAAAGATCGTAAGTATCGGTACATTGACGTCCAGCTCTTTTCATCTAAAGCAACGTTTTCAATCAATGGAATAAAACACCATATTTCAAGATAAAAATATGAAACAAATACGGGTCACTGTGTTCCTGTCTCTTGAACACCTTTAAGTTTAGGATTATAATCTGTCCCTTGAACACCTCTAAGTTTATGATTATAATCTGTCCCTTGAAAACCTCTAAGTTTAGGATTATAATCTGGCTTGTTTAATGCCCTGGGTGACGTGAAGAAAAAAACAATGATAATAGAAACAAGCCATCATCTTAATTCTAAAAATACTAGAACCAGAAGAAAAAAATATTTGATCGCTTAACGTGGGACCTGTCTCACACAGGCGTTGCATATCGACAGCACTTGCAAAGAAACCGATCTCTCCATGTGTCCATGTGTCAAGCATTGATCTCTTAACAAGAATCTAGGAGACCAATTTTCCCCATTTTCCTCAAGTGAATTTCACACTCGACCCGGCGAAAGGCTCCTCTATACAGCTGTGCCACACAAGGTTACCGAGGGCTGTCAGAAAGATGAGGAGAGGAATAGAGTGAAGAAGAGAGGCATTGTGAGAGAAAAGATGATAGAGTGGGAAACAAGGGATAGGATAGAGGAAGGTAGAGAGAATGGGAGAGAAAGGATAGGAGAGAGGGCAGGAGAGAGATGAGAGACTGGCTGTGGTTGTCGAGTTCAGCGTGAGTTGGTCTTGGTGATGAACAATAGCAGAGACTCACCAGCAAGGAACTGGGTGTATGTGGTGATGGTGTTAATGTTTGAGGGTGCATGTGAGAGCACCGATGAAGCCCTAGGGTACATTTTTGGTTAAAATCCCACCACTAGCGTCAGCTACCGGAGTCTTTAAAAAACAAAAGATGTGGAGAAATCGTGGAAAAACTCGGATAGTGTGATCAAAGACGGGAACAAAAGCCGTGAAAATTGGGTCAACACTACGCGCTAGCTGGTTCCATTTCCGCCTCTCTGATTTCATTTAAGCGGGAGGAGCGGGGAGGGTCATTTTTAAGTCGTCACGATAGATAGAGCCAAAATGGAACAGTCTTGGTGGTCTAGGGATGGTAACAGCGACTCCTTTCATGTCCAGAAAAAAAACAATAATTGTTAATCTTTACCGCAGAATGATGTTACTACAAATTAAAACGAGGGTAAAGAACTGGCAAAGTCATCTTTCCTCTTCTGGGATGACAGAATGTTGATAAATATTTTTGTTTTTTTTAATGTCAATCTTCAGAATCAAAACAATGGAAAAGGGGAAGGAATAAGCGTTGCGGATAGAAAAAAAGGGTGTACGGTTTATGGAATACGTACACGCAATAACTGAAAGCCCAAAAGCCGATCTATGGAATGGTTCTATGTCTGTTTTCTTCTAAAACATCAAATCTCCTGATTGACAAATCTGTGATATCTTGGATGTAAATATGCTGGTACTAGGGCTCACGGTAATCTTTGAATATATATCAGCTCCATAATTTTAACAATAAAAACAAATTACATATAAATCACAGCACTGACTGCCAGTCATAGTCTCTTGTTTCTCTTTGTTTAAGATCAGCAAGGTAATCCCAGGAGGTGGGGAAGGGACAATAACAGAATAGAACAGTGTACCAGTATCGTATGGCTAGACCTCCACATGTGGCCTGTCAATGCAAGATGTTAGCCTCTTATGGACAGCCTGAGCTGTATCAGTTTTGTAAAGCACTAAGAGAGCAAGTCGTGAGAAGAGTGAGGTGGCGGGACTCACCGATGTACTCGATCGCTTCCTCGAAGTACTGCTTGAGATTCTGCTGCGCGCTGTCCGAGGCCGGGATGCGCTTGTACCGGATGCCCAGCGCGTCCCAGTACTGCGGCACATGCGCAGTCACGTTGAGGACGTAGCCGATGTTGAGTCGCTTGAGACGAGCCAGGTCCTTAGCGTCACGTTCGTTACCTGGGACAGAGGGGGCACGGGGGATCAAACAGGGGGGACAGTTAGTTAGGATTGGAACAGGCCTTTCAGAGGGGTCGTATTGTTAAAAAGATCTGTAAGTGATTGATTGATACAACGATCAAACATAATAATCACATTGTGGAACGCCGAACAGTATCCTGCTTGAGAATGTATGAGACGTTCATTTAACCAATGATTATGAAAGTGTTAAATGGCTTATATGGGTAAAGATGAGAGCATGAATTTTGAAAATAGGTTACTTGTAGGGATACGTTGAAATCAAAATATTACATCGTCTAAAATTGAGAGAGAAATAACGAGAAATATCTAGGCACATATGGGAGAGGGGAGGGGGGGGGGTAGAACAGGCAAATAAAGCAATACAGATATATAAATATTTATACAAAGGAACGACAAATTCATGGAACTCAGGGTAGGCGTAAACTGAAGTAGATCTAAAACTGGACATCCACAAAGACAGATGGATTAAAATAATGTAGTTTTGCAGAGGTCATCTGGGTAAAGGTAACTCTCAAAGGGAATAACAAGAATGAGGAATAACTTCTAAGAACAGTACGGTGTGTGTTTAGGCGTATAATATAATTATGCATAATCTACATCTCATTTCGACTAAGTGAAGGATGTTTTTTAAAGACAAACGTGAGCGGACAAGGCAAGCGATAAGCAAGGATTCCCCGTACTATCAAAATGGCGAATGGTGGAGCTCGAAGAGAAAAAAAATTACAGGAAAAAGTTGGTCAGAGAGTATAATGTGGGAAGGGTATAATATTAAAATGACCGATGATAAATGATATCATCGCTCAAAGTCATTCCAGATATTCAGTAAGTGGAAAATGAGTGATAGAATAAAATCGCAAGAGTTGGAGAAAGAAAGAAAGAGAGAGGGAGAGAGAGAGAGAGAGAGAGAGAGAGAGAGAGAGAGAGAGAGAGAGAGAGAGAGAGAGAGATTATACAAAATGGGTTGAGGAAAGCACGGTTCAGACAGTCGCCCCATTACGCAGCCTCTGTGAGCGTGAATCACGGGTCTGGACAATGCCAGACGATGCCGAACAATGGTGGACAGTACTGGACAAAGCAAGTCACGTGTGAGCGTTGGTCAGTTACTGGGCGAGTGTCCCAGAGGTCTGATAAGTCACGCCAAGGGGAGCAGTGACCACGATACCCACTGAAACGTCCAGTGCTTGTCATCGCTCCAGAAATGGGCGGACGCTTTGTTTACACAGAACTTTTTTTTTTTTTATTATAATGAGTGCGTTTTGTAATACGGACTAATCGCCTCTGTTTATAACATTCTATGTCAAAATGTCACGAGGAAGATTCACGTTTCGATTCAACGTTAAAATATAACAGCAGCATAAGTTATCTCAAAATGAACTATAAAGGACCAAATACTGATATTGATGTGACTGTCATCTTTAAGTAGTGTAGTTATTTGTAATGCAGTATCAAACGGTGCTTGGATACTCATAGCGAAAGGAGGGGGGGGGGGGCGAACTGGCTCAAATGGTAGAACGTTGGTCTCCAGATCGGGGGGTCCACGTTTTGAATCCACGATCGGCAAATTTATTTGTCCGATTTTTTTCTTTGTAACTGGTTCAATCGGATCGGTGTCAGTATAATGTGACCAACTGAGGCAGCAGTCATGGTATCCCTGTCCTGCCTCGTGTGTGGCAGCAACTAACATTGTCATACGTCAGTCTTGGCGCCCGTCCACAATATAGCCTTTATAGTGCTGTTGTTGGACACTTAATTAACTCAACTCATTGCGAAAGGGAAAGAAGAAATGGATAACTCCGATGTAAGCGCAATTATCGACATTGGTGCAGTCTTTATTAATACAAAGCGATCCTTTCTCAGTACATCCCTCAAGTTTCTTCTTTCTCAATCACATACACCGGCCAACTTATTATTGCAATATGTAGTTGTGGGGTGTCACAAGCATCCTGCATAACCTTTCCCTCTGTCTGTCTGTTTCTCTCTCTCTCTCTCTCTCTCTCTCTCTCTCTCTTCTCTCTCTCCTCTCAGCCCTGCAATATCCATGTAAAGTTGGATACCGAAATAAATTGTCTAGAGCTACGTGTCTTGCTGGCGGGTAAAAACTTGAGATGGAGAAGGAAATAAGTATACTTTGTTAGCTGTCATCCGCATCCGTGTCTAAGTTCTCTACCCCCCCCCCTTCTACTTTTACCCCATGGGGTCTAGAGTTCCTTCCTCTGTCCCGACCTGTACAGTTAGCTGGGTATCCTTTACACGCCGTGAGAACTTGAGATGGAGACCGAGAGCGCATTATTGACAGGTGTGTAATGAACGAACTCTGTCTCCAGTGCCCGAAGTGTCATTGCAGTCAGTTACCAGACTCCTTAATCCCGCGCTCGCGTGCAAACCAAATGACCATAGGCTAGACTGGCTAATGGTGGCTAAGGTAGTGAGAGAGGCTGACCACGACAATCGGAAAATAGATTTGCGGAAGGGACGAAAAGGCCTGACTGTATTAGCCGCTGGGCCATGTGAAGAGAACATTGTTCCACAACGGTTACATGTAACATGTGTGCTGTAAGCTGCTCCAATCCACTTTTCCCTAAGAGTAGATAATATCAGGACTTGATATAAAGTGTACAATACGGTGACAACATCGTTATGCTTATCTTTGTCAATGTGACGTTAGAGAAATACGTGTAGTTCTCCTAGCCATCTAAAGTATACACAATGCATCTATGATAAACACGTCTTTTATGGGAATTCGCTGTATATTCCAGACCAATCTGTTGGTTTTTTACATTAGAATGTGCAGTATTACAGCAAGGACATACAAGATCTACTGCTTGTAACCGGCTGAGACAGGAGTCCAGGTAATCCCGCACTGTCCCAGTGTGGCAGGAAGTAAAATTGACAGACTTTAAGAGTTTTGTGATTCGTCTATAAAAAGCCTACAATAGTCTTAGATCTATAGCGCTGACGTTGGGCGTTAAGCAACCAACTCAGCTGAGAACACAAAGATGGGGACTCACCGAGGTAGAGGAAGGGCAGGACCTGCGAGGCGGTGGCGGCCTCGATCTCGGGCTCGGCCACGCCGTTGGTCGGGCTGTACAGCATGGCCTGGTGCTCCAGCACGCGCTGGGAGAGTAGCGTCCCCTCGCCCCGACAGCCGCCCCGGCACAGAGAGTCCTGCTCCACGCTGAAGCTCTTGAAGCCGCCTGGGGAGGAGGAACATGGTACATGAGCGCTAGTGGTGGTCGCACCTCAACGGTGATAGCATGATAATAGTCACAGCTTGAGTCACTCATTTAAATTGGTATATTCAAACCATTTTCCGTTTCATTTTTTTTTTCAAGCTGAGATAGCATTTGAAGATATTACAATTGTACGTACTGGTGCTTAAAAAATTGAACCCAAATAAGGAGAAAACAATTGTAATAATTGAAAAACAACAACAGCAAAAAAAAAACAAAATTATCACAAGATAATCCTTTCCAAATGAGGCAACGCCAAAAATCCTGTTAAATCTAGACGTACAATAAGGTTTAATGTTGCACAAGTCGTTTTTTTTTAAATTATTATCGGGTAAACAATTCTTGAGACAAGGGGTGAAGGTAGATTTTATCTACAGCATCCTACATGATTGTATACTGGAGAACATAGAGTACATTAATTATTAGCTAGTTTGTAATAACGGTCCCGATAAAGAGGACGGTAACGGTCATGACAATGGTTCACTGTTCGGATTGAAAAAGAAAAACAATTATCAAATCTTGTAACAACACAGTAGATCGCATATGTAATAATGCTCCAAAACAAAGTATTCTGTGCACGTATTTCAAATGCGTGAGCATTGATCTTTGAGTCGAATCTTCTGGGTGACACTTTCAAACAAATAGTGCAACATCACATGCATGCTGAGTCAGCATAGGTACGAGTTCTACACTGGAGCCAAGTACAAATTGCGAAAGGGGGAAAAGATCATACATGGTGTAAAGTGAGTGTCACAAAATGTCGTGCTATGTGCCAGAGCGAGAAATTCTGCCACAGGGTGGCCACACAAACTGATGGTACATGAACATTTACTTTCTCTTTCCTCACCTAGCAAGGTAAAGCAAAAGCGCACCCTGTTCTCGGGAAGGGAATACATGTACAAGCACAAGGGATTGCTGGTTGCATTGAGAAAAAGTCGGTATAGTATAGATCGTTCACAAAATGTATAGATCTTTTAAGCAACTTTCTCAATGTCGGTTATCTGGACCTGGAATACTTGTTATGACTGAAAAAGAGAATAGATAGATAGATAGATAGATAGATAGATAGATAGATAGATAGATAGATAGATAGATAGATAGAGAGAGAGAGAGAGAGAGAGAGAGAGAGAGAGAGAGAGAGAGAGAGAGAGAGAGAGAGAGAGAGAGAGAGAGAGACAGTGCGTAGTTTGTACGTAAAAACAAACAATACAAAACAAAACAGTGGCCATTTAAAAATAGATTGAATTTTTTTAAAATAAAAGCATCTCAATAAAACTTTAAAATTTATCCATGTGATGAAAGCGAAAGTTTAATAAGGCGACAAAATGAGTCTGTTCAGAGCACATAGGTAGGTGGTACTATCGGCACTATCGCGATGTAGCGACAGATCATGACAAGGCAAGCGGTAAGAGCCTGTGAAAAGTGGACCATGTTTACAGCGGAACGAAGGATGACAAAAAGACCGAGACGACGGTGGCTGGCAGTCAGACAGACAGACAAACAGACAGGTAGGTAGCAGAGAGCGAACTGTCCTCGACTGCCGGGCTAGTTGGGTCACATGACGGCATGACTCATCTGTTCGACCGCCGGCGCAGGTCAAAAGTCGATGATTATGAGATGTAAGCCTATCACTATCAGCTGGCGGAAAGGTGTTCGCTTCTTTTTCCACCAGATTGTAACTAGGCGGAGACAACGGATGCTCTAGGACAAGAGAGACAGAGACAGACACACACAAACACACAGACGAGTAAAACGATAAGCAAACAAACAAACCACAAAGGAATAGAAGAAGGGAGAGATAGAGAGTAAAAAGAGAACGGGTTTTAAAGTGGTGCAAAGGGAGAGAAGGGAGAGACATAGGTTAACTTTCTCTCCGCGATAAATTATTTCAACTTAACTACACATCAGCAACAAGACTTAATAGTCGTTACAATCATACACAATGTATTTTGACATCGTCGATAACCATACATGTACTATTATGTATGTTTCATGAGCATGGCTTTCGTTTTATTTATTTAAAAAAATATCCTTTATGTGCCAGCAAGCAAAGTTGTTTAGCAAGCCAAGGCGAGTTTTCGCAACGCCTCTCATCGATACGCAGAGATAAAGAGCGCGGCTAATCTTCCTCACGTGAGAGTGACAGAGAGAAAGGGAATTCGGGACACTGGCAAAGGCAAGAAAGGAGGTCAACCCAATCTTTAAAATCTCTTGATTAATAACTGAGTTAAGAGAGGTAGGCCCACACTTCGCGCAAGGAAAAAAACAGATAAAAACAACAACGAAAAAGAAAACTAAAGAAAAAAAATATAAACAGCAAAGTTACAACTCAATGGTCGATAAAGAGGAACAAGAAACGGAAGGGAAGACAAGAAGAAGAAGAAGAAGAAGAAGAAGAAGAAGAAGAAGAAGAAGAAGAAGAAGAAGAAGAAGAAGAAGAAGAAGAAGAAGAAGAAGAAGAAGAAGAAGAAGAAGAAGAACACTAAAAGTAACAATAAAGAAAAGGGGAGTCAAGATAAAGGCAGAGAGTACAACGTACATTTTTTCATGAAACGGAACTAGATTATATTGGAACCACTAGCAGTCAATAAACAATGTACATGAATTCGCATCAACCTTCCGGGTTAAGGCTTAGCGACTACGAAATAATTTACTCAGATTTTGAGGATATTAATTTTATTTAATCATATTTTGCTGTGTTTCTAAAACAATGGAAGTCTTTACCCTAAGATTATACCTGTAGCTTTTTTATGTCATGTATAATAATATAAAACGAAATTACAGTACATGTTTGGATCGATAACGATAAAATTATGCATACGTGCTAAAAATAAATAGACCGTCAGTCAGGGCTACAGTGTTCAATAATTATATGTACATCGATAAACAGACGCTGCATGGAATAGCTGTGTCAAGATTTAAAGAGCGATGAAACAGACGTGGTGGTATTACTGTTGCGATGGAGGGATGTAGGATATTAAAGAAAAACGTTAGATGTTGGCGCACTGGTTGAACAATTTCTAACGGTTGGTTTTAAGGTTCAAACTTAGAGTCTACCGGGGGGAGGGGGCGTTTCAAGTTATTAAATCTTAATTCGACCACATCCCGAAGAAAAAAAAACCGAAAGAAAACAACAACAAAACAAAAAAACCAATACACAAAAGAACTATAACAACAAACAACAACAAAAAGCAAACCGAAAGAAAAATAAGCAAAAACGAAAAAAACACAAAAAAAACCAAAACAACAATACACAAAAGAATTTATATAAAAAGAGACGATGCAGTTATTCTTCTAATCTCTCCTTTCTTCAGAACCCCAGCATCCATAGTGTACCGTGTACCTCCACAGTGGAGGCAGCTAATTTCCCCCTGTGAGCCAGATTGAACCTAGCATGCTTATCGGGCAAACCCACTGGGCATAATATTTACATTTTGAAGCGCTCTCTCTAGGACCGCCTCTAGCCAGCTAGCCCAGGCGCTGACTCAGATATTGGTCAATCGAACCTTTTTGTGTGTGTAGAAATACAGCTATGCGAGGAAAAAAAATAATAACTATAGATTTCTTACAAAACAAAATTGGTTTTGCACTTTTATATTTCTCATGTGTAGCCAATAAGATGTTCTAAGTATGAGCGTCAAGAGCTTATTTTGTGTAATTTACACTAGTTAACAACCCCCCCCCCCCCTTTCCCACCCACTCCTCCCCGAACTAATCTGCCCATTCTAACTTATTGTGGCGCTAAGAATCGAGGAAATAAAACTCTCTCTCTCTCTCTTATGTAAATAAAACAAAAAACAACAACACAACAACAAACAAACAACTTTCTTCCACTATAGACCGTTTAAATTCAAATCTCTCAGAACAATACTGATTTTGAGAACTGAGAAGTTTGACTGAGACAGGCGGTCCTAGTAGTCCTGGCGATGACTAATGTTAACACAGCCACTACACAAAAAGCCTTGGAGTCGGAATGACTGATTCTATCGTTCTCTAACGATGCTACACGCCTTTGTCGCCGGAGTTTTGGTTTCACCCCCCCCCCCCCCCCCCCCCCACCCACCTCCCCCCTCTTTTTTTTTTGTGTTGCTTCCCCCCCCCCCCCCCACACACACACACACTTTTTTTTCTTTATTTTGAATGCTGGTTAAATTGATTTGATTTTCTCTGCTCTATAGCCGTTATTTTATATCGTAACTATTAAAGTTCAAACATTCAATCACTAATCAGGCCTTTGTATGGTTGAAAAGGTTGCACGCTGCGAGAAGACAATGGAGCAGAAAGTAAGATAATGCGTTCTTTTCTCTACTGTTATAAATCTATGGTAGGAATGTCACAAAATGTGAAACATGAACAAAACACACTGACTGTGACATAATCATGTGGATTATTTTACCATCATGATATACATTGTACCTTTCCATTACAAGTAGAGGACAATGAAAGAACATTGTATGTCTTTAGATGTAGCTGTGTTGATGTTAAGGCTGTTTCTTTTTTTTTTATAACGATCCCCTTCTCGGAGATACTTAATAGTAAAATTATACGCTTTTCTTTGCTTCAAATTTTGTATGCCTTGCCCGATAGAGATAGAGAGAAAGAGAGAGAGAGAAAGAGAGAGAGAGAGAGAGAGAGAGAGAGAGAGAGAGAGAGAGAGAGAGAGAGAGAGATTTCGTAAATTATTGTATTTTTCCGGGGGTAAAATAACTTCATGCTTGAGCGATGCCACACAGTTTTACAAGACCTTCTTCCTGGACTAGTGACTTGTGTGTAACAGACTAAGACACGCATGTGTGTGTGTGTGTGTGTGTGTGTGCAGGTGTGGATGGCCCTGTCCTCACGTCACCAAGTAGCGACCCCTGCGACTCAATCAGTCATGACGTCATGGGAGAACTATGCGCAAGATCAGGAACTTCAGCACAGACTGCCAGACTGGAGCCCCGCTGGCTCAGTTGGTAGTGATCTTGACTGACAGACAGGGGGCCCGCTGTACATAGTTGTGCTGATAATTAATCAATGTGTAGTTCAAACATTCTGTCTTCTTTACTTGACTGACAAACAGGGGGCCCGCCATAGTTGTGCTATTTCAATGTGTAGTTCAAACATTCTGTCTTCTTTACGTGTTATCATTTGCTTATTTTTGTTTTGTTTTGCTTCGCCCTTTTGTATTTCTGATTCTCCCCAAAATATGTTGTTTTGAGTAAAGGTGAAACATTGAGACGCACACTAATGAATTTAGTTAAAAAAGTAGAATTACGTTTTCTGAAGGAAAAGATTCTTCTCTTTTGTTTATTGTTGTCAGCTCTCTTAGCTCGGTCTGTATGCATGACTAAAATTGTACGAATCATATACATGATTGATTCTATTGTGTCGTTTTGACAGTGACAGACAGCGAGAGAGAGAGAGAGAGAGAGAGAGAGAGAGAGAGAGAGAGAGAGAGAGAGAGAGAGAGAGAGAGAGATCGGGTCGGACGGAAACTTTATGAGCCAATGATGGGCAACAACAATAAATGTCCCTATTCTCCCCTTTAAAAAAGCCCCACAATAAGTCGCCAGGCTCCAGCCTATTTGCTCCCCTCTGTTCCCTGCTTGAGTGAGCGGTCGGAATGTGTCGGAGGTCGTCACTCGCATAGCACAGGCGATGAGCTCATCAAAAAACAAGACCGGGCCGCCTGCAAGTAACGGGGGGACACACACACCAGCGGCCACCAAGGGTTTCATAGACAAATTGGGGGCCCAGGAGAAAGGGAAAGATGAATCAAGAAGGCGGTAACATGGACACATGGAGAAAAGGGAAGAAGTGATACGACACAATATGATTAGAAGGCAGTTCAATCAATACCTCCACCCCCCCCCCCCCCCCCCCCCACACACACACAAAAAAAAACCAACAACAAAATAAAAACAAGAACAAAACAAACTACATGTAACAAACAAAACAACAACAACAACAAAAAACAAACAAAAACAACAATAAAAAACAACAACAGCAACAACGAACAAAAACAAAACAAATACAGTGATAGCGGTAGCGGTACGATGAAACAGCAATTTTCTCTTTTAGCTTTATGTACTTTGTGTTTAATTAACAAAATATCTTCGACTGAACACTGTACAGAAAACACATAATTATATTAATACAACTGTAGTTATCATTATTATTATTATTATTATTATTATTATTATTATTATTATTATTATTATTACCAATTATTATTATTGTCATCACTCTTATTGTTATTATTATTATTATACTCATTATTATTATTATTATTATTATTATTATTATTATTATTATTAATTTACTGCTAATACCAGAACATGCAATTATTATTTTTGTCTCATAAAGTTAATATGTATAACTCTTAATGCTGCAACTAAATTTCTCGCAATGACACCCTTATTGTCCAATTGTTCATATTTATTCCGTTCATGTCATACATACTTGTACGTGAACAAGTCATGTACTCCATTTTTCTGACGCTTCTAAGATCGGAAAATACTGTACATTTCTTATGTAGCTAAACCTGTACATGTCCATGCATTAAAAATTATTGATTGTTTAACCAAGACCTCATGGCATGCTTCTAACCTTATATTGGGACTTAAAATTTTAACGAACCTTATAATTATTGTGACTTAAAATTCTAACGAACCTTATATTGGGACTAAAAATTCTAACGAACCTTATATTGGGACTTAAAATTCTAACGAACCTTATATTGGGACTTAAAATTCTAAGAAAATGTAGCCCGATAAACAAACGGTCTAGCGAAAACCGAAATGGTTGTACATGGACTGAGCAAGTGGATACTCCAAGTGGCACGTTTTTCGCGCTAGAGAGGGCGTGAGAGGTTGCCAAGCGCGCTGCCCACTGTGACTCACACACAGCACACACAAGACGCAGACATAGTGTATACAAAACTAAGGGCTGATTTATAATTGATTTATATCCTTTTGAACTTTTAAAAATATAAATATATACTTTATATATAGGACACGGTTGCTTTCATCTATTTCATTTTTTCATTTTGTTTAATATTACAGGATTTACTACTTTTTGTACCAAATGTGGGATTAAAAAAAAATTCTTTAAATATTAGAGTTAACGCTTTATCGACATGTGCTCTGTACAGCCACCCACAATGTCTGAGAATCTTGTGTGATAGTAGTGTTCTAAGCAAAGTTGTCAACATCGCATATAGAAGGAGATTTTATTTTTTACATTAAAAAAATTACGATTGTCGCGAGAAATAGAATACAAGGTAACAGAAAGAATCTAAATGTTAATGAATGACACTTTGACAGCGAATAAATGGAGAACGATCAAGAAGAAGACAAATGAGAAGATGGAAAGATGACACTTGACATAAAAATCTAGGTAACACAAAAGTAAGGCGTGGAGCCCAAAACAGACTAGTGGAAATCCGAGACGTAGGGCTACATCCTGCTGTGGATCTAGAGCCTTGTGAAGTTGTGACAGACACTACGGACATTTATTACAGCGAGAGCCAGGAGAGTTCCCTTACCGTCCAAGACGTGAACATCCCGGCCCTCCCTGAGCAGCGAGGAGAGCACGGCCCTGAGCCCCGCCCCCTGGTCCCCGTGCTGGGCCGGCCCGGCGAGGTCCCTGACGCTCGTGTGCTCGTCGTACACCACGATGTCCAGCCTGGCCACGCGCCGCAAGGACGCCGGCGATACGGGCCGCGGGACGTGGGAGTCGGGCAGGTCTTCCCGGGGCGAGGACGCCAGCACGTCCAGGACTGAGGTCCGCCCGTGCTGCAGCCTCCGTCGGGCGAAGCGGTCCGTGCAGCACAGGTTCAGCGCCCCCTGAACGTGGTCGCGCTGGAACGCCTTGGTAGAGCGCACGTCGATGATCAGCAAGGGTTTGTGTTTAACGCCTGTTATAAGGCTAGCGAGGTCGTCCGCGGCGATGGGTTTTAACTTGGCTACGATGGATTTGGTGGCTGAGGAGTGTGAAGGCGACAGAGGCTGTGACGACTCCGGTGGTGGGAGGGGAGGGTGCGAGGATGAGGCAGCTGAGTGTGCGGGGGAGGCGGACCTAGCTTGTGAGCAGGAGCTGATGCTGCTACAGACCAGACCGCAGCCGCAGTTTGACACGATGGGGCTGGCGAGCGGGGAGAGGCCCTTGTTGTAGCTGCTCACGAAGGCCGTGGTGGGTGAGGTGGCTGGGCTACGCCGGCTGCTGGACTGGCCCACACTGTGACTGGTCGTGGTCGAGATACCCTGAGATGACTGAGTTGTCACAGACGATGACACGACATGCTGCGATGAGGACTTTGATACGTTGGTGATGGAAAAGGTCTGGTGGTAATGCACGAGGTCAGGCTGGTGGACCATGTGCCCTGTGGGTGAAATGGCCGCCAGGCCGTTGTTGCTGCAGCCGTTCTGCTGGTGGCTGCAGCTGTGCCCGGGCAGAGAGGACGCGAGCGTGGAGGAGAAATCCAGCGGGCAGAACTCCAGCTTGGACCGCTTGGAGGTCATGTGTGCCTCTTCGGCGGTGACGGCCAGGAGCCGGGAGCCGCTGCTAGCGCTGGGGCTGTCGCTGAGCCGCCGCGAGAGGTGCTCCCCGCCTGCCGCGCTCTTCCTGAGGACGGCCGAGCTGTACTGCTGCGCGAGGTTCAGGTTCAGCTTGAGGTGGCGGCGCGCGTTCCACGTGGACGCGAGCCTGGACGGCGGGCTGGGGCTGTGCTGGGCGTGCTGGGGGAGCAGGCCGGGGGCGGCGCCGGCCAACACTGACACGGCTCCGGCTTCAGGCATCGGGCACCTGCGGCGGCCGCCCGAGCTAGCGGCCAGCGTGAGCGCCCCGCGGTTCCCGTTGACGATATCGTCGATGGCACGACTGATCGCGTCCAGCGACGACGTGGAGGACGGCGACGGCGATGGTGACGGAGACGGGGACGGTGAGGAGAAGAAGGATGGCGAGGAGGACCTGGAGGAGTCACCGGTCAGGGGGGACAACTGTAGCGGGGACAGCGAGGAGCACGACGGGGACGATGAAGATGGGGATGATGACCACGATGGTGATGATAGTGATGAAGGCGACTGTAGGTCCGTCAATGGTAATGGTGACGACAGCCTAGACTTCGCCAGATGAGCGATGATTTTGGCCTTGTCTCGACGGCGTGCTGAAGCCACGCACGACGCTGTGTCAGTGACAAATACCATTACCATTAGACTGAGTGGCCTTGGGCATGCGCACGGCAAGCTTTCCCATCTACAGCCGATGGCGGTCCGGCCTTACTAACAACGGTTTGTGTACACTTGTTCTGAACAATATCCAGCATTATATAGAAGCATAAAAATCGTACAGATCTAAACTTGGTTTACACTGTAACTTCTAATACTGCTAAAAGTTAAAACTCTCATTTGTGTTGCCTGTACGAATATACAAACCAAATAATAAAGATATTATATGTACTTGTCCGACAAGAATGAAACACGGAGAGTAAATTTCAAATGAAGTTTCGCAGAAGACTCATTTCACAGTCACTGGTCGAGTAAGCTTCAGGTCGAGATTAGTCATTCAAGCATGAGGGTGATGATGCAGTTTGTTATATCCAGACGCGAGTTGAACTAGATAACACTACTATATCTCACAGTCACAAGTTGATAATTTATATTTCCACAAAGTTAAAGTTACTTGACTGTTTCGTAACATACACTGGATACAGTAAAACGAGCAATGATTATAACAGCCAAGTTCTGTTTCACAACATGCACATCCTGTGAGAACGAACGACCTCTCTCTGTGGCAGTCAAGCCAGCAACTAGTTTTGGCTTCCCTCTCTCTCAATGTAAACTCCAACTCCACGCAGTGCGGTCGAACGCTCGAGTGATGACTAATGCCAGCGACGTCAAAGAAGCGGCCTTCTAAAAACACCTGTTTCACAGTTTCCCCCCTTCACTCAGAGCGTGTGTGTGTTAGTGACTGGCAGTGGGAAACGCTCTCTTTCGCTCTACCGAATGTGTTTGGCGAAGCCAGCACGGAAAGAAGAAGAGAGAGGGAGACACGCGGAGAGAGAACGAGACCAAAGAAGAAAGACGGAGAGAGAGAGAGAGAGAGAGAGAGAGAGAGAGAGAGAGAGAGGCGCTAGCTCAGGTTGCTTCCTGTTCGCCTCTTCTCGTGAGTCCGGGGATCCCGACTTTCCACGAACGAATCACAGCGCAGCACGGCGGATCCAGGCTGCCCGCCGCGACCAATCTAAAGGCTCGATAGACTGTGAATGAACCACACAAGGCGCCCCGGATAGGCCAGCATGCCCTGACGATGAATCAATGAAAGAGTTACATATATATGACTCATTTTTTTGACGCGCTGGCGTAGCGAAGGGGTTTCCCAACACTGCGCATGGGCAGAGTAGTAGAGGGAAACCTCTCGCGAGACAGTTTTAGTCTAAAAATATATTTCGACGCCTTTGTTTAGTTGGTTGCTAGGTGTCGCAAGGGCAGCAACTCATGAAAATGTCCCGACTCTTTGTCGTCTCTCTAACTTGTACCAGCTCACCTGATAATCACCTGGGTGTCTCATTGGTATTTCCAGATGATTCCTCATCACGGTATCTTCCAATTGACGCTTTAATTTAACTTATGAGTCTCCCCTTCAACCTCTCTTTGGCGTGGTTGAGTGAAATGGAAAAGACGAGCATATTAATAACTAAGGATGTGATTAAACAAGTAAGAGAGAGAGAGACAGAGAGAGAAGACAATAGTTTTGTTGCTAGTGGTTGATATGAGAGAGAGAGAGAGAAAGAGAAGGTAGGCAGAGAGAGAGAGAGAGAGAGAGAGAGAGAGAGAGAGAGAGAGAGAGAGAGAGAGAGAGAGAGAAGAGAGAGAGAGAGAGAGAGAGGGAGAGACAGAGTGAAATGGAAAAGACGAGCATATTAATAACTAAGGATGTGATTAAACAAGTAAGAGACAGAGAGACAGAGAGAGAAGACAATAGTTTTGTTGCCAGTGGTTGATATGATAGGTTATGTGCCAGTAGTTGTAGAAGTAGAAAAAGCTGCAGCATCAGTAGTAGTAGTAGTAGTAGTAGTAGTAGTAGTAGTAGTAGTAGTAGTAGTAGTAGTAGTAGTAGTAGTAGTAGTAGTAGTAGTAGTAGTAGTAGTAGTAGTAGTAGTAGTAGTAGTAGTAATATAAAAATGTATCCAAAAAGGAATCAAGAGCACAACACTAACGAGTACACCTACTCAGTTGCTCAGTTGCTAAGTTGTGCGTATTCTTCTCTTTATTTTTAGTAACAGTAGTAGTAGTAGTAGTAGTAGTAGTAGTAGTAGTAGTAGTAGTAGTAGTAGTAGTAGTAGTAGTAGTAGTAGTAGTAGTACTAGTTACTGTAGTAGTTACTGTAGTAGTGTTAGTGGTAATAGCTATAGGAGGAGTAATGTAGTACATGTAATTGCAGCAGCTTTGTCATGATTATCAAAACAGCCGCAGTCGATATCCAACCATGATTTCTTTGATTTCACAATCTTGGTCCCATAAGCCGTCTGTTGTCAGTAAACACTGAGATTCGATCGTGCCTTGCAAGATTGCTTAAAAAACCGTTTACCTTTTAAATGCGTGAAAACTTCGCCCTGTTTTATGGGCCTTTATTTCTCATCTGCCACGAACTGGGTGTCACATTAAATTTTTTTAGTTTTTAATAATGGCAGTCACGCCCTTTTCTAACCAAGTACAAAGATGTTGTTTTTCAATTTATTTCAATAAAAAAAACTCCTCTCAGGTGCAATGATTTTTATTGCACCATGATTGTAATTATATTATTTGAAAGCTGTTGCGAAACTTGTGTGTCTTTTCCAGTCAAGTAATTTAAATTTAGAAAGACACATTAATAAACCGGTAGATGTATATAAATCTATAAACTTGAGGGAGGGAGAGAGAGAGAGATAGAGAGAGAGAGAGAGAGAGAGAGAGAGAGAGAGAGAGAAAGGAGAAAGGGCCTGACAGAGGGGGGGGGTAAATTATATACATATTTATAGGGAAGAGGGCCACTAAAGATGAAAGGAAGGCATGGGAATTTTCAGAGAAAGGTCACACTGATGAGGTAAGAGACTCAGTGAGTCAAGAATCACAGCTTGCGAATTAAACTATAAATAGTGACAGTGTCATTATGAGGTATTTGTAAAATAAAAAACAAAGTCACTGAAGAAGACCCAAATTTGCACCAATAGTGAGCTAAATAATTGATCTATTAAGCACATTTCGAACATTAATATATTAGTACAGTGAAGTTGTTTTGAACTTAAACCCTCTATTAACCTATCCGAACTATGCAAACATTGTGATTAAAATAAAAAAAAGGTCTTTGGGAGAAAGACATACCTTATTGCAACTCATACCTTAAGATATCATTTCTTAATAGAGATAAACTGGCTATACTGCAAAAGATGATTTTCAAAGCATTGTATTTTTAAAACGCCAACATTTTTAAATTGTATAAAACTTTCTTTCCGATAGCTTTTAACCTTTTTTTATGATATGCCTCTAGACTCTCTGAAATATTACCTTTTACTGAAAAAACAACAATACAAGAACGACAATTTATATTTTGTGCATGCCTAGAGATACACAAAAACCTATGACAACAACAATGAAAAAAAAACAACAACAAGTAAACAAAACAACAATAACTACCTAAGCTATAATACGACGCACATAAAGATAAAGAAATGACATATTGCTTTACATATCTATATCTATATTTTATTTCAATCAACCCATCTTTAAATATATTTTTCAAATCTATCCATCTATCTATCTATCTATCTATCTATCTATCTATCTATCTATCTATCTATCTATCTATCTATCTATCTATCTGCAATACCGACCAAGCGCTAGAACAAATTATTTTCGGTTACTCCACAAATAATATACCAATATGCATTGATAAACAGTATACTAAATTCCTTATAAACAAATCTTATAAATTCGTCATTAACATTTGATTGAAAATTTTTTTTTTCTTAAACCCTTACTTTTTAACATTTTTTAATTAGATTTATTGTTTTAATTTTATGAATCCTTCTCCTTTTATCTCATATTTTTTAGATTTTTTAAGATGGTCTAGCCTCTTTTATTGAGAATATAAAATTCAGTAAAATTTTCAACATTTTCCAGATAAGGCTAAAAATTGATATATGTAATATAAATTAATAGCAACCATCTTTTGATTTCTTCTGTTATAATGAACAACTATTTCAAATTTAATACCCTTCAATACGAAAGTCTGTTAGCAAAAAACATTCATAGAGAATACAAAAAATCGACGGAAGAGGCGGTGAACGAAGCTACAAGTGAAGACAAAAACATTGCAGAGAGACTAGATCTCAGTGATAGAATCAACACTACTGCAAAGAGAGAAGCGTTCATAACCCTGAAAGACCATAAGCCCAACTTCAGAAACAAACCAAGCTGCCGATTAATCAACCCATGTAAACCTGAGCTCGGTAAAATTAGTAAACAAATAGTAGAGAAAATCGTTCATGAAGTCAAAATTAAAACAGCAATGAATCAATGGAAGAACACGGCAGACTTAATTAATTGGTTTCGCAGCATTGAAAACAAAAACTGTCAAACAATGATATGTTTCGACATATGCTACTTTTACCCTTCTATATCAATCAAACTCTTACAAAAATCTCTTGAATTCGCATCAAATCATTCAATAATAACATCAGAAGACATTCAAATTATAATGCACACCAGGAGAACAACACTATTCAAAGACGGACAACCATGGTGCAAAAAGAGCTCGAATTTTGACGTGACCATGGGAAGCTATGACGGTGCGGAAATATGCGAACTTGTAGGCCTCTTTCTCCTTTCCCAGCTACAGCACCTCAACATCAATGTTGGGCTATATAGAGACGACGGGCTCGCCATAACCAACATGAGCCCCAGAAATGCAGAAAAAACAAAATCTCTAGCTCTCTATCTATCCATTAAAATTCAAAGAGGAAAATTATTGAGTGGGGACATTTTCTAATTAATCTTGAGCCATACTGCTCTGAAGCCTGGATTTGCCCACAGCACGTCTGGAAGTCCAGGTAACAGACAAGGAAGGAAAACACTGTGACATCTCTCCCTGACCCTCACACAACACGGGTAGGAGGAGCACCGGTTCACCCGGGCCTTGAGCCCTTTGAGTTACTCACCAAATCTCCCGTGTGCATGGACTCTACCATTCTGCGTTCCATTCAAGTTAAGTAACTGGCGCCACACAGCTTGGTGGTATCGAGTCAGAATGGAACCGGATATAGACTCAGGGATATAGCAGATTGTAATTTTTCTTACAATAATGAACACTTTTGTACTTAAAGTAAATGTGGGGCATATACTGAAAGTGTCAAATCAATACAATATTTTAAATCTCTGATATTTTTTAAAGCTTTAAAACAATAAAGTAACGGAAATTAAAAAAATTAAGAATAGCATTGAAACGTATTTGTTGGTTTGCCATTAGTAAGAGAGTTTAAACTGCTAACACTTCTATAATTTGTCTTTCAATATTATGTAATAACAAAAAGAAAGTCATTTCAGGCACATGCGTGGGCTAACATCTCTGTAAATTTAATAAATCTTACCTTACTTTGTTTTTGTTTTCTAGTTAAAAAATAACTTTAAAAAACCGGTACGTACCAAATCTTAAAATGATAAAACAAAGAAATAATATCAGATATTTAAAATATTGCATTGACAGTTTCATTTCATGCATCACATTTAGTTCAAGTGCAATAGTGTTCCTTATTGTTAGAAAAAAGTACAATCTGCTATATCGCATTTAAAGAGACGAGACTGGTATCGAATCTAGTTACCATGTTAGCTTCCACCCAAGGTATCGTCTGTTCAACAATAGTAAAAATAGTGCTGTGCGTGTAGCCGAGTACCGACTAATCGTGCTTTACCGATACATCGTACACGCTACTCTTCTCTGGCCTCTTGTGTTTTTTTTTTTTTAGTCTGTCAGGTACACATGTACATAGCCTAGCCGTGCGGCCAAATAAGGAGTCTTGCGGTGACTTGTATACCTGGACTTTCCCAGGCTAATGAGGCTCACAGTGAACGGTGTATGTGTCATAGCCTAGCACAAAGACGATAGGTGGATGCCTAGCCTAGCCTATCAGAGCATAGATTATTATTTTAAGAGATAAGATAAGATAAGATAAGATAAGATAATATAAGACCATCAAATGTGCCTTTAGGACAAATAAAGTTATATCTTATCTTATCTTAAGAATTGTAGAGTTTAATTCATATTAATATTGGGAAGAAAACAATCAAATTAAGAATTCTAGAATTTAAGCCATAGCAATATTGTGGAACAAAATAGAAAAAGAAAAATTTTAGAAGGAGAAATGATGGATTGATAAGGGACGTTGTTATCACACCAAAACTGAAAAGGGTTTTTTATTTTTCATTATTTTTTTAATTTATGCACTCATTAATTTTTTTCTTGTTTTTGATTTTTGTGTGTTTTAACACATTATTGATTTGCAATTAGTGGGGACAAGGAAATATAATTCATATATTAAAAAAACTGTTGAATATTTCACAGGTTCACTAGTTAACTTTTTATGCTAGGGCTCTGGTAGGCTAGGCTAGGCATTGGATGCCTAGCCTAGCCTATCAGAGCATAGCATACAAAAGTTAACTAGTGAACCTGTGAAATATTCAACAGTTTTTTAAATAATTATACTAGTAGAAGGCCCGCGAATTTTTTTTAATATAGATAAAATAACTATATTTTCTTTTCCCCATTAATTGCAAATCACTATGTGTTAAAACACACAAAATCAAAGTAAAAAAAAAATAATAATAATAAAATAAAATAAATAAATAAATTATATTATTCTTATATTCTTATTTGGTGAAATTAGGATGTTGGATGGACCGATGGATAGATTTGTATGATTTTTGTTTTGTTTGCTACCAGCTGTTTAATCCTGTTTGCAAACTACAAAAACTATTTACTACATCACACCCTAATGTTCACAAAAAAACAAAAATAAAACAAAAGAGAACCAAACAAAAACAAAAAAGTGAAACTGATGGATTCAAATACGGCACTAAATAGATAACAAAGTAAAAAATAACTTCATCCTCATCAGCAGCAGCAGCAGCAGCAGCAAAACATCACCAACAAAAGAACAGCAACAACAGCAAAAGAAGCAACAACAACAACAACAAATTATTATCACAAGAGACCCCCAGTCTCTATCACAAGCCTCCACCTTCCCTATTATCTGGAAGCTTTCTGGATTCTTGACGCGCTCGTTGATACCTCTACACTCTACACTGGTTGTGATGTTTATTGTCTGCCAGAGAAGAAGGTAAACAACAGCAGCAACAACAACAACAAACGTTAATTATTATGTTCTAAACGTCGTCTTACGTATTGTGGCTATGTATCCACACAAAGGCTTTTGACAATGCTCTCTCCTTGCCATGGCTCTCTCTCTCTCTCTCTCTCTCTCTCTCTCTCTCTCTCCCCCTCTCCCTCTTTCTTCCTCTCTCTCTCTCTCTCTCTCTCTCTCTCTCTCTCTCTCTCTCTCTCTCTCTCTCTCTCTCCCTCTTTCTTCCTCTCTCTCTTCTCTCTCTCCTCTATCTCCTCTCTCTCCTCTCTCTCTCTCTTTCTATCTACGTCTCTTTCCGTCTCTGTCTCCTTCTCTCTCCACATTTTATATAACTTATTATGATTCATTTAATTCCTAGTTTCTTTTTTCCCCATTGTCGCTGGTTAGACTTTCATGCTTGAAATCACGACGATATTCTAGAAAGCAGAGATGGCGTATATGTACATCAGAGGGAAAGACAATGGGGGAAAAGATGAATGTGTATCAGTCTCTCTAAAATAAGCTCTCTGCTTACAATCATTGACAAAGAATCGCCATAAGAAACATTTACTTAAAATCAAGTCAACTAAAAACATAAAAAACACCATGTGAATCAATAATTTTACAGTGTCTCCATTGAAACCAACTTGTATGGTACATTCTTTGAGACATATAATATAATAATAATAATAATAATTATAATAATTATAATGATAATAATAATAATTATTGTGTTGGGCACCATTTTCTCTAATAAAACCCCACCAAACGACATGGCGAGAGGCACTAACTTAAGTGCATTTTTATGCAATACACACACACACACACCCGTGGCACTCAATTCGAGGCGCTGAAATTCACTCTGAAAGATGCCTTAACATTCTTGTACGATTCGAGGAACTCCCCTAACAGGCTGAGTTTGTAGGCAGCTTAGAAAGGACGTGAGCCGATTGCACCCCTCAGTGATATGACTGACAGACCGATTTGAGAAGCTGCTCTAACATATTTGTAAAATATAAAAACAACTGAAATCTACTCAGCGCACGCTTAAAGTCAAGGTCCATGTGGACTAGTGGTTAGGATGCCTGGCTTTCACCAAGACGGGCCGGGTTCGATTCACGGCACGGGAAAATCATTTTTACTTTTTAGTATGATGCTCACGGGGTGGGAGGTTCCTTATGGGCCAGATATCTAAGAAATTTATAGAAATAACTATAATGACACGGATAGGGTGCGGGTTCGATCCCTGCAACACTTTAGCTTTACTTCAAAAGTGAATCACATGGGCCATGACTATCTATACACATTATCTATATAAGGGCGTGGCGTTAAGTGCATTTAAAATCAAGCGAAATTAATCAGTAACTAGAGAATGCCCTAAGGAATGACGTCACGCGGCTGCAAGACAGCAGTCTCGTGATGGAGATCAATTTGGGGACGGTGTCTGAACATCGAAATTATAAGCATGATGTTTGTTTTGAGCGATGAGCCATGCATCTGATAAACGCTGTTTAACATCTCTTCAAGTTTCCGAATCTCATAAGGCGATCTAAAGTTTTTTTTCTTTAAGGCTTAAACTATGACCTCTTTTTCTAAAAGATATCCTTTTCGTATAAATTTACGTCTCCTAGGTACCAAAAAACCTCGGCATGGCTGAGATTCAAACCACGCACCCCCCGCTGGTCAGCCCTGAGCACTCGTTTACCGACTGAACTCACGGCGCTCACTCCTCGTGTGCGACCTCTCCATTGACCGTCCAGCGCAGTGGGCTGTGGTGAAATTACAATGTACTTGATTGCCTTCTGTTTTGTTTACATCGCTTTGAATGTGCAGTTTTTGTCCCCACAAAAATTGTTCAAAATAGTTCACGTTCTTAAAGCTCTTCCAATTTTGTTTAAAATTACACGAGGAAGAAGGTGTTTTTGCCCAGCCGATTATAGAGCTGATTAAATAGGATTGTAACCGAGTTTTTCTTATCTACAGGCAAAACAACTGAGATGACCACACCTTTGGACAAAAAAGGTTATCCTATTTTACTCAATTTTGTTTTCAACACAATCAGGAAATTATGGTGACTAGATTTCATTTTTTTTTCTTTTTGTCATGTCGACTCGGCCTACATTGTTACAAGATAAACTGTCCTAACTCTGACTCATACTATAGTCTAATGAACGTCACTTTTACACTTAATGCAAAGGTACATTTACTTCCGTGAATTGGCCTGATATTTTTTAAAGGCTTAAATTTGAACATGATCATATAAGAAACAACGCTAGGTTCTCACTTCGTGGTTATTTGGATTTAGGATACATGTATTTATTTCTCTGCGTTTCATTTTTTCTAAGATTGTCTTTATTATTTCTGGCAGTTAAGTTGACTACCCATAGTAGGCCTCCATGTAAATACACTTCAACACTTGCTTCTTTAAAATTATGTCGGTCACTGAGTCACCAAAACAAAAGCACACAAATTTAATTGAATATTAAAAGAATTCCCGATGTTGCTAAGGATGTATGTTCTTTCTGATCCTCTCCCTCCAACTGTAAATTGCCTTTAGTACAGACTTTATTTTGAAAATGTAAAAATGCTGAAACACTTTGCTTATAGTGGACCATGTCAAACAAATAAATACTCAACCTTCAAAACTAAAATTTATTCAATTGGAATTTATCTGAGATCGGAATCACAAATATAATTACGAATATTGAGTGGCTTCCTGCAATTAAGCATCCAATGAAACCTGGGTGTATGAAGAGACCATCGGGGCAAAGCAACAAAAATTGGCACACAAGGAAAAAGTGGTGTCGAAGAGTAGATATAAAGAGAACGTAATTAAAACTGGATTATGAATTCGCCACCGGAAACTTTAATGTGATCCATAGATTTCTTTGATTTATTCAAACACCGCCTCAAGGAACCGAGACGGGTTAATATTGCGTTAGTTGGTTTAAATAATAGCACCGTATCACGCACATATTAGGGAGTTCCTTGGTGTCCTTCTCCGAGATTTCTATCTTGCGCGATCGCAATGTTTTCATTTACCATTCTCTATCTCTCTATCTGGGTTTCTCTCTCTCTCTCTCTCTCTCTCTCTCTCTCTCTCTCTCTCTCTCTCTCTCTCTCTCTCTCTCTCTCTCTCTCTCTCTCTCTCTCTCTCTCTCTCTCTCTCTCTCTCTCTCTCTCTTTATCTCTGCTCTCTCTCTCTCTCTCTGCCTGTCGGTCATTCCGACCATCAGTCTTTCTTTCTCCATCTCTCTGTCTCTCTTTATCTCTGTCTGTATATTTTCTGTAATTTCGGCATTTCTCTCTTTCAATCTCTCATAATATCTCTCTTTCTTTCTGATTGTCTGTCTGTCTGCCTCTCTCTTAGCCTGTCTCTGCATTCTCTCTCTCTCTCCCGCCTCTTTGTCTCTCTCTGTCTCTCTGGGCGTCATACTTTTCCCCACTTACTGTCTTTGTACCCTTGTCTGGCCTTTTTCAATATTCACACTTACCCTTCTTAGACACAATAAGTGCAAAACAAAAAATAAAAATAGCATGTTTGCTCTGGCCCTATACGTTGGACATGGCACCAGGTCTGTCTGGGAGTATGGGCTGAACATTCTAAAATGAGCAGATGAGTCACGGCCTGTAACACTACTCATTTCCCAGAATTTTCGATAGTCACGGGCGTTATGGTAAACTGCCACATAATAACAACAGAGCTTTATTCATACAGGGGGGCCAGACAGAGCTTGTCTATGTATAGCTCTCACGTTAGAATAATTGGTCCGACACACAGCCCGACCTGCCTTACTAATCTAGATCTGTTCACCGCTCTCTTTCACCCACCCACTTTTTTCTTCTTTTCTACGTGTCCCTTTCTCCGTCTCTCTTTACTTTTATATTTTTATATGTAGATATTTATTAAGATATTTTATAGCACCACTCTCGTTTCTTTCTTGTTAATACACCTTTCCAATACTCTTTTTCACTCTCTATCTCTTTCTCTCTGTTTCTCTCTCTCTCTCTCTCTTTCTCTCTCTCTCTCTCTCTCTCTCTCCAGCGTTTCCCCTCTTTATGATTTATCAAGTTAGCTTCTACACTGTTTTTTCCACATAGTTTTATACGTTAACATTTATAATTTACTTTTTTTAATTGTTATATTTCACGCAATCCTTAACATTAGCAAACCAAAATTAAAACTACTCACTGAAATAAGTTGGATCTAGACTAGATTCAGCTTCAACAATCGGTAGATTGACGGTTTGACGTTTGACAAAATTACAACAGATAGACTTGCAAGGCAGTCTGGCAAAAGGTGACAGAGTTCTGATCATCACAGAAGATAATCAGCCTATGACGGAAAAGATGACACTACCATTTTTTGCTCTGCATAATTAAAAACCGACAGACTTAAGGTGCAACTATACCAACTCATACATGCATATCGGACAGACACAGTCGATATGCAGAGATCCATTTTTAGTGGTTATTCGTTTCTCGAGATACACCGACTGTCGTACGACGGATAACAGCTTTCTTTGACGGACCGACAATATGTGTTTTGCGACGGGGTCACATAGATCGGCGGCATAATCCTCTTAAAGGATAGGACGAACACTATGAACGATTTAATAATTTCAAATCGTATCCAAATATGGCTTCTTTCATTCAAACTTTATTCGCAACTAATAATGAAATCAACCTTTTGGTTAGAACAGATTCGGATTTTATGATAAAGTTGAATAGCAATAACAGCACCAGCAACGTCTTAACGAGGGAATAATATAAGTCTTAGCTCCATTCTCTAATTTTGCTGCAGCGCTCATCGATAAGGATTGTGTGGTAATCTTGATAAAAGTCAAAAGCGACGCCAACAGCATCAAAATGAAAGATCATGTGTATACTTATGAGAGATTTTCTAAACAAAGTATCATTTCATAACAAGTCAATGTCACTGGCATGAATCTGATTGTAGTTCTCGCGAAATAACCCTCACCATTTTAATAATATAATTTTTGCATGAATCTGATTAATATGCGAATGGCACGTTCATTGCAGTTCTCGCGAAATAACCCTCACCATTTCTTCGGGCAGAACTGTAATTTTTCTTTCGAGGGTTTCGACACAAAAATTCGACTGTGTTATATAACACGATTTTAATGTATGTACACTTAACACCCGACCGTTTACAAAGACCCAGTAAGCTTGAGAAGTGTGCGTTGTTTAAATGTTTTGTTTACTTTCATGGAACGCAAACGAACCGTGAAGGCAGTTTAAACAAAACCGAGATCAAACCCTGTTTATGTCACTATTTTTCTTTTCCTGTCTTTCTTAACACAACGTGTAGATTGATAGACCCCAGATATTCACAGATCGATAGCCTACCGCTGCGGTAAACAAGAAACAAAAGAGCGTGCCTCCAAGTATGACTCCTGAGCGGTAAGACGCGGGGCGCTTAACGTCCAGTGTCACGCCTGACGGGCCGTAAGTGGAATTAGGTCCAAGTCTTCTTAACTCTTGTAAGCTGTGCGGGTCTTTTCAGTCCAACTCAGTGCTGATAAACTGCCGCGTGAAGCAGATTTACACTCTGACAAGGGTTAATGTTGTGTCTTAGACGCGGATAGGGTTACTTAGACTTATCGATTGATGAGGAAAATATGGGTTAACAGTTGGAAATCTATAAGTTCCAAAGTTATAACGGCACAGGTTCATAAAAATTCATGTTGCATATGAAGATGATACTGAGGCGTCCCCCCTGCCCCTCACATTTTGAAGAATTGAAAACCTCTCCCCCCTCGCTCAATTTTGAGGAGACTAAAAAAACCGTGTGATTTAAATGCTGGTTTAAATTTTTATGCCTGTGTCGCAATGACAGCCCCTCTCCTCTTTTCACCACTGCCCCCCCCCCCCTCTTTTCCCCCCAATCTCTTTACAGCTCAGCCATGTATATACAATAGTGCAAAATCAACACTAGAAACTGTTTTACAGAGAGGGAACATGTATTAGGCTGCTAAATGAACTATGCTTCTCTTATGTCAAGTAAACATGATTTACTATCTGCACACTATGACCCTAACTTTACTTTTCAAACTGAGTTACGTAAACGTGTGTTCATAAAAAGAGAATACCTTAGCCTGAAATTCGTAAGTCCAGAACTCTTATCCCGTCAGTGTGCCGGACGGTTAATAATACCAAACTGACCATTATTATTAAGTTCAATAATCAGCCGTGATTCCTCCAGTCGCCAAAGTCAGTCGCAGGGCAGCGGCCAAGCAGCACTAATTAAGCCTGTGCCTGGAGGGTGGTGTAACGGCAGCTTAATGACCACTCGTGTAGATATTTACCTGTTTTCAGACCGGCCTTGTTTGACTTAAGCGCTCGTGGAGTTATGGTCTCAGTCCTGGTTAAATGCCCTCTGCTGCTGCACAATGTTTTCAAGTTGCCACAGTGCGACAGAGCTCTTGTCTTTCAGAAAGTGCAATTCTTCTGTGATGCGCGGCGATCCAATGGACTAATGGACTAATCAGACAAAGGTAACGTAATGTTTTTCTGAATTTTATACCAATGAATGCTCCGATACAAGCACTTTTCTGTAATAATACCCATCATCTATATATAAAAAAAATTAGTGCTCATTGTGGGCTCCCCGCCTCGATTTAAGCCCAATCAGTATTATTGGTCAATCTCTTGCCTCTTCCTTTTTGTAATAGTGGCGCGTTTAGTGGGAAAAAATGGTGTGCACTTTTGCAACTTGAGAGCGGTATTTCTATACAGTTTATCACCGCAGACTTACCCTGTCACATAAAAACAAAGACAACTGACTCAGGAATATTCTAGAATCTAGATCTGAATTATTTGACCAAGAAGCATGACTCAACTGTATCTTGGGCAAAGTCTATATTGTGGAAGATCTAGATCTATTTAAGACCACAACAAAAATCATAGAGCCACAAGAATAAGATCTAGATCTACACCAGCACTAACGCCTCCACCTGACATCAGCCATGCAGCTTCTACAGTTACACTGCCAACTGCCCCAAACAATGACAGCACTTGATCAACCATCCACATCTAGGCCTACTGATACTGATCGAAATCTAGATCTAGATCTACGACAAAGAGAAAACAGACATAGATCTAGATATCCACAACGTAGACCTAGATCTAGCTTTAGATCTGATACACCACCACAAGAAGCAGACAGACCCACACGGATTAGATCTACATCACCACTACCATGGGTATTGATTTAAACTTTTAATTCCGCGAATTCGCGGGCCTTCAACTAGTTTTATTAAAAAATTAAATAGTGTTAGATTTAAACCACAACTCTAAAAAGACGCATTATTCAACAAATAACTTATCGTGGGTACATTGACTTCCGTGTGGTCTACACTTGAGAAAACCATAAGGCGACTTTGTAGAGTTAAAAACAGTCCATGCATTGAAACATTACTAAACTATCTTTAAGTCTTAACGACACAATGGCATGTAATAGTTACAAAAATGAAATTCTCTCGTCTCCCTCAAGGGGTTTGACCCTGAAACCGATTTTTAATGCCGCAAACTGAAATCCTGAAAAAAAATTCTAAGAAATAAATACCGAACTTTTTGTTGTGCTTTATAAACCCCTTTATTTATAGATAGAAAAATAACATTCTGAAGAAGAGTTATGATTGTATGGTGCCCAATGGTTTTAAATAAATAAGGCTTCTGTACTCACCTTCCTTTTCATACAGATATTTATTGGTAACATGAACATCGTTGTTGGTGTTGTTTTTGTTGCTTTTGTTGTTGGTGGTGGTGTTTTTGTTACTGTTAATTAATTTGGTTTTTGTTGTTGTTGTTGTTGTTGTTGTTGTTGTGGCTGTTGTTGCTGATGTTGTTGGTAGTGTAATCGATTAGTGGTTGGGACTGAAAGCTAAAAGTTCGCGGGTCGAAACCCAGCTACTACATTTGTCTCAGTGTAGAAATATCCTTCTAGAAACCATGGGGGCGTGAAACAAACCAAAGATCATTCTTTATTCTGAGTAATCTCAGTTGTATAGTATTATGAGGAATGTAAACGACTCGGTAAGCAAATGTTCAGTACGATGTGCCTCTAAAGGATTTTTCTTCCAGAGCTGTCTCTTCCAACACCACTACCTCTGTGCGCCGTGTGAGATCGATCTGACCAGAGCTGCCAAGCTTCCGTCGCTGTTTGTAAAGTCTATCATCAACCTACACTTTCGCTCGCCATATCGTACCTATATTCGTTTATATTTGTTTTCTTTAAAAATTTTAAAATTAATGATAGGCATTTTGATAAAACCATTACCGGTATTTTGGAGAAGTGCTTTCCACATTTTGCTCTCAATTTCAAGTTATATTTCATGCAAAATGATATTTTTTCTCTGCTTTTTTTTTAACGACTTCAAATCTTGTGGCACGCTCCTAAACTGGAGTACCGTCATGAAAGGACCCACTAACAATGCCTCTCTAGGCGTATGATATGCGCGAGCCAAGCCTGCTAGAAATGGCCCATTCATGAATACCAAGTGGCGTGGGAATCCCGCTATGCTGTGCTCCAGGCATGGTGTTTTATCTGCTGTAAGCCACAAGAATGTGGCTGTTGTCTTTATCTTTCATGACTCAAGTGGTCGTGTTTATCAAGTTCAGTTTTAAGGCACCGTCTTTCAGCACTCATGCATATACCGATGTATGTAAAATGTAAAAATATAACCCGATTTTTCACTTTTCACACACAATTATAAAGATTTAAAACGATAAAAAAAAGACGCTGACGCATTTTAAATTTAATGCTTTGACTGTTTTCTGTCATTTTTGTTATCGTTGTTGCTGCTAATGTTATTGATTTTTTAAATTCTTATTATTAGTAAATTAACTACTGCTGACACCATTTTAATAAAAAAAAATTTAACATTACCAGCAATTTTATCATTATCATCTTTTCGACAAGGACCTATACGACAAGTTTTTTTTACATTCACATGTTGATTTTACCCGTCTCCTCACCGACAATATTTCATTTTAACAATATGCCATGCAAGACGGAATATGCGGCTGAAAAATCCCTCATGTAACATCCACCTAAAACAAGTCGGTCAATTCATACTTCGCCATCACAAAAAGCTTCATTAGAAGATAATACCATAAATATTAATAACTTTAGCTTAAATATTATTACCGAGACTTCAGTAGACAAAAATGACTAGCCTGGCTTCTAACAATCTATCTAGAACTGGACTGATACATTATTTTTGTTATTAAGTAAAAATAATAGTATTGGAGGGGGAGGGGGAGAGAGAGAGAGAGAGAGAGAGAGAGAGAGAGAGAGAGAGAGAGAGAGAGAGAGAGATAAACCCGTGGTGTCGCAATACATAGATTCGCTGAATCAGGCAATACGACAGGCAGAACAGAGCGCAATAATCATTGTTGTGTCCATGGGAAAGGGCCGAGTGTTACGTGCTGCCGAACTAAAATGTTAAACCACAAAAATGCACCCATCCCTTCTGGTCCTAGCCCATCTGGAGCAAGCTTTACCTACGCGCTTTCACTTGAATTGTATCTGAATGTCGAGTTTATCAATCTTTCTATCTCTCTAATTAAAAAAAACAACAACAAAAACAACTTATCACGATAATATGAATCTTTTAGTTTGTAATAGTTATGCCTGAATGCTTATCATGTTTTTTCACTCACCGGACTGAATAAGTCCTTTTAATTATTTGAATAAAGGTTCACTAATGTCTTATCTCTGTTGCCATTTTGTCTAGTTTTTGCCGAAGGCACTTAATAGAAACAGCAATGTTTTTTTTGTTTTGTTTTTTTTTCAATTTTGAAAACACATAATTAAGTGCCTTGTAATCCCGTTGAGATGCAATACAAAAAATATGTGGGAGAGAGAGAGAGAAAGAGAGAAAAAGCAAGAGATAGAGAGAAAGAGAGAGAGACAGAGAGAGAGAGCAAGAAATAGAAAAATAGAGATTTTAAAACGAATTGCAGACAAAATGGATAAGAAGGATTACACACAAAAAACATAAGCAAATATGCATACATTTTTAACTATTACCTCTTTTTGTTAGATGTAACACAATCATCAATGGAATGCGATGGGGATCAAGAACTTTAAGGTAAAAACCGACTATTGAATACGATGTACATGTATTCTTAAATAAAGAGTGAAAGAAAAGAACACAACCTGCATGTTGTTAGAATAATAGTATGAAAAACAAATCAAGAGTAGCTTTATCAAAATGAAGACACTGGTGTTACTACACCGTTAGTATAATTTGACAGATTCCCGTCGCCGGAGGATTTTTTTTTATACTGAGATCCAGGCGATTTAAACTGATAAACAGCTTTGCTTTCTTCAACCAACGGTTTTACAATTTACATAAAGTGTTCTAGTTCTGGCTTGAAAAGTTCAGGTCTGCAGACCAGATAAATTATGTTAAATTATTCCTATCCGGGTTTGTGTAATAATAGACCAGTGTCGTTGCCCTCCAGAAAGGTTCCATGGTAAACAATGCGCTCTCCGTGTTTTCTGCGCCGCGATTCTCTGTCCGCCTCTCCCCTCGAATTCCCAGACTATTGGTCGTTCTGGTTTACCTTCGCCCCGTGACTCTGCTTTCGATATCTGTAAACTTTACCCATTGACCCCGTTTTATTATAGTGAATAACATCGTGATTTCCTCTATGCCCTGCGAACATGTTTGTAAACGCAATTTTCATTTATATAAATGTGTTAGAGTAAAAATGGTACAACAAATGTGGATAAAGTACGTTGAAAAGGTCCAGCCCCAACACCTGCTTTTTTAAAACTAATGTTCTGATGATTTTCGGATTGTAAAAAAATAACGGTGATGTGACTATTATTAATTACAAACTGCTGGAAAGAGATGTATAAAAATTTTATGAGAAATATAAATTCAATATCATTAGTACAAATTGTAAAATCTTTTTGAGAACACAAATTTCTCCAGAATGAATTATTCCAAGATTTTGATAAATTGTAATCCCATATAATTTTAGCAATTAGTAAATAATAATTTAAAAGAAGGTTTAATGCTTGTGGGCTGAAAAAAAATGCGCGAAACATATCTAACGTGATTTTTTAAGACTATAGAATTAAGACTAACAAGATCGTAGTTTGACGCGGTAACAAGGGCTTGGTCTATGGTCAGCCCCACATGACTAACACTGCGTAGCACACCAGGCGGACCAGCTTATCAGCAGCGCTGCTTCCCTCATCATCTTGTTAGGGTCCAGTTCGATGCCCTTCCCTTCATCCACGCCTCAGTCGGTTTTTAGGAGCGCCACGATCTACTTGAACCCGCAACGCAACCAAAGACAAAATATGTTTCGTGTACCTTTTTGTTGGTAGGACAGGTACCTTCAGCTGAAATCCTGGCTGCCTATTTTGTGGAAACTTACTCTTCGAGGCGCTTTAAAGGAAAAGGAGAAAAAGAGGTACAGTGGAATTGGAAAAAAAAAACTTGAGTAGGAAATTTCACTCTATTGAAAAAAACAACAATGCATCCGCCATTCTGACACTATTGAAAAATAGGCAAAGAAAGAATACATGCGCTTTGCTAGATTGCACACAATGGCACATATTTACGTCATTTCTTTCTTTAAAAAAAAATAACGCAATAACCTGCAAAACATCATAATAGTGAATCGAACAAATTATTTCACATTGATTAATACTAAAAAGTAACAGATTTGGAGAACCTAAAGCACTAAAACTACAATAAATGCTGGCCAATAAACACAAGGTGCAACAACAAAAATAAAGGACAAGAAGAAGGTAAACATATAGATAAAATTGCATACATTTAAAAGTTTTAAAGTTAATATGTCCTTTGAATTTTATCAATTACTTGCTTACAACAGGTAGTTTAACGCTATTGGTCTTTGTAATTGATATATAGCATTTTTCCTATCTCATTGAGGGAGCGCTCCTCTTCACTCAGAAATTGCACGATGTTCTTCGCTATCACTCTCATATTTCACATTGTTTCTTTCGATCCTTACACAAAGCTCTCTCTCTCTCTCTCTCTCTCTCTCTCTCTCTCTCTCTCTCTCTCAACCCGCCCCCCCCCCCTCTCTCTCTCTCTCTCTCTCTCTCTCTCTCTCTCTCTCTCTCTCTCTCTCTCTCTCTCTCTCTCTCTCTCTCTCTCTCTCTCTCTCTTCTCTCTCTCTCTTTCTCTCTGTCTCTGACTGTTTGTTTGCCTGTCGTCTGTCTGTCTCCCTCTTTGCCCCTGTCTCTGTCTATATCTTTCTCTCTGACTCTCTGACTCTATCCCTGTCTTTCTTTTAATTCTCCCTAACTAAGCGCTCGAACCTCTCGGCTCCCTAATTACCCATGATTCCGTCTACCACCATACCTTGTACATGTACCTCAGTACGGTGCGTCTAGCGCTGTTTTACCGACATTAATCCCCAGCCACCAAGAGCTGCGCTTTGTAACCCAGGGTGAATGGGTTCGAACAGCACGGCACCTCTCTCTCTCTCTCTCTCTCTCTCTCTCTCTCTCTCTCTCTCTCTCTCTCTCTGTACTATGAGAAAGCATCGCACAGAGTAAATCAAAGAGGAACAGCTAATTGCTATTAGTAATGTTCTAGGGTTTATGAATATGGATGCTTTTGAATCTAGACAATGAATAAGTAATCAATAGACTTGTCTGATTGGCTCTTAAGTTTCTTTTTTTTTTTCTTAATTTTTGTAATGCTTTCATACGACTATCGGTTAATATTTTTTTTCAAATTCGCACATGGCTATATAATTATTTAACATCCCAATAAATCTTTGAAGGCAGACTGTCATCATCGTATTGTAATATTCATAGGACAAAAATGACAGCATCATACTTATGTTTAATTCTTGTCTGATTGACTCTTATCTTTCTTTTTTTTCTTCTTAATTTTGTGTTTATCTTTTTATTCCCTTCATGTGTGACTAAAACTGCCTGCTTTTGAGTTCAGCGTGCTGTAACCACTACCAGCCACCTAATTTTTTAATTCGTATACAGTCTCCCCCTTCTCTAGTACAATCACATAGTTGTAGACCTTCCGCTGTAAGTGCTTGTCCTGGTTCTCTAAATTAGACTTATTTCTGGTGTTCCCTTTCATCTTGCCCGTAGGCCACACTTACTCATGCCTCAACAATGTGACGCTGGGGGGAATAAAACTTGCACCAGGTTTACTGGTATATAACATCTATGGTCGACTATTATCTAGATCAGCCAGTGGATCTAGACATACTTTACTTACTGGTGGTGGGCTGACGTGTTCTATTATAGAGTAAGTTTATGACCAATCTGCCAACTCTTTTGAATGATTAGGGCACGATCCTTGCGAACTACATGAGTCATTTAGAAGGGGTAACTGTGAATTAACACCGTCGCCTCAAATGGGACGCCACAATTCAAGCCACTACAAATTTTCCTTTAAACATTTTAGACGTGTTATATTTCCTGGTAGCACTGATTGCACGGTGATCTTTTACATCGCCAGAAATATGAGTAAAACCGGGGAAATTTCAGAGATTTACTTTTTGCACAGTATTGCATTATGTAAACGATATGACTGAGTCTCGAATTTGCAAAGACAGAAAACGCCTGTTTGAGGGAAAGAAAAATGTTTCATCTAAATAACACGAATAGAGTACAAAAAATCTCAAGCAGGAAAAGACCTACTTGTGGATTGTTCAAAATGTTAAGCCTATTAATCTATCGATATCAACTGAAGACAAGCACGTGTGATTTTACATCATGTACGTGTAAAAAAGGACTAAAAATTAGCTAGATACTTCATACTCAGACCGCTAATCTAACTAAATTTTGACCCACGCTGGAAATTTCTCGTACATTATCTGTTAGACAAAATGTTACTTTTCTTTTGGTACATACACAACACCTGATCCCACACCTGGATGTAGATGTAATACATGAAAATAAATGTAGATCTTTAGACCCTCCCAATCATAAAACCCCAAATGACACCTGGTCTGGGCAGGGCGCTGGTCTGTCATGAACGTCTAACGTTGAGCCTATTGGACGGGAGTTTAGCTTTCCACGGGAAAAATATGCTTGAATAGAGAAAAAAAACATAAAACATTTCTTTCATACTTTAAAACTGTACTATAGTCTAGACTAAAAAGAAGAACATAGAGATAGAACTGTTTAGTAATAATCATACTAAACACAAAATTTGTCGGATCAAGAGTAGCTCAACACGAAACATCTAGTCTACTAGATCAACAAGTGGGAATCATGCTACTTGAAATTTGGTTTTGCAGAATACTGATAGGTCTAGATCAAGTAGTTGAGGTTCCCTTCCACCTGAAATTAAGAAAAGTACTAATATTGATGGCTTGAAGCAAGTTTCGGAGAATTAAACTTTCACCGCCTTGACGACCTACTGTTAAGAGACGAGGCAACTCATTTGCTAGAGTGTATGACTTAAGAGGCGAGGCAACTCATTTGCTAGAACGCGTGACTTAAGAGGCGAGGTAACTCATTTGCTAGAGTGTGTGACTTAAGAGACGAGGCAACTCATTTGCTAGAGTGTGTGATTTAAGAGACGAGGCAACTCATTTGCTAGAGTGTGTGACTTAAGAGGCGAGGTAACTCATTTGCTAGAGTGTGTGACTTAAGAGACGAGGCAACTCATTTGCTAGAGAGTGTGTGACTTAAGAGACGAGGCAACTCATTTGCTAGAGTGTGTGATTTAAGAGACGAGGCAACTCATTTGCTAGAGTGTGTGACTTAAGAGGCGAGGCAACTCATTTGCTAGAGAGTGTGACTTAAGAGACGAGGCAACTCATTTGCTAGAGTGTGTGACTTAAGAGACGAGGCAACTCATTTGCTAGAGTGTGTGACTTAAGAGACGAGGCAACTCATTTTCTAGAGTGTGTGACTTAAGAGACGAGGCAACTCATTTAGTAGAGCGCGTGACTTATTTCGGGTTGGAATCGCGAGATAAAATGCCACGTCATCGAAGTAGATAAATATTTGCATTGAAAATGAAAGTGACCTACATCGATAAACTGTTAGCCGCTGTTAGCACAGTTAAAATTCAGGCTGAGCTGAACAATATCAGACTCTCAGTATATGATAACGTCCTATGATTTAACAGAAACAGATTTTTGTTACCATAATGAATAGTTCAGTTCGGTCAAACCTTTACCTGGCCTTTACCAAACGCCTTTATAAGCCATACAGGATTTAAAAACCATCAAACAAAACTTAAAATGTGTACTTCATGTTTTGCTAAGATTACACCAACAGAACAAAATTGGCTTTGAAAAATTCATTTGTAAGGTGTGACTTAAAGGATATTTCTTTCGTAAATTTGTTGCTTGATATGCACCATGTGTTGTGAAATTTATGAAACTCCCTTTTCCTTTTAAATCGAAATATTACAATCTAAAGACTACAGCTATTTTTGTGCGTCTTATTTCAATGTTCTACAGAGTATAATGATTATTAAGCTCCTAATCGAAACAAACGATAAACTATGACATTACGACTGTGCATGCCTTGAGGCAAGTTTGCATGGGATTCTAAAAAAATATGAAAAAAATGAGAACAATCATTATTCACGGTGGGCCTTAGGAATAGACAATGTTGCGTCTCAAATATCCAGAGCGGTGTTATAGAAGTTTGAAAAATCGTTTTATTTTATTTTTCTGTGTTAATTGCATCTTTTAACCTTTTTTGTATTGAACTGTTCAGCTCTAAGCAGCACCGCTGTTGTGTTTAAAGGTAGGAAAAAAGGAATAAATTGAAGATGACGCTCGTGCATCAGTGCATCTCAGGAGTCGGGGCCCCAGGGAAGAGGGTGGGGTAGAGACAGACTGGAGACCTGAGACGTCTTTAGTTGAAGCAAGTACAAGTACCGTGTAGAGAGTGTGAGTAATTGTGGGAGGGGCGGCTCGAGTTGCACGGCCCCTGCTCCCCTGGAAGTCCCCGCACTGCGCGCTAGGTCCGGGGGCTTGTCTGGTGCGTGTGTGTGTGTGTGTGTTGTGTGTGTGTGTGTGTATGTGTGTATGTGTGTTGTGTGTGTGTGTATGTGTGTGTGTGTGTGCTTGACTCATGTGTGCGGTATTTTTATATTAATTTATGTGGTACATGTAATAACGTGATGCTATCGCTTTATTCTTCCTGTTGACACAGCTTTACGTTTTAATGACGAGTATTCGTGCCTGAATGTAACTATGTCTCGCAAGAAGAATGCAAGGCAGGATACGTTGGGTTCAGAACTAAAGGAATACGGCACAAAAAATTTGGTTTGGTTTCAAACAACATTTTTAGAGGTTATTTTTAGGGTATGTAAGCAAAGTATAGTATCGAAAAAGAGTCACTTTTCATGAGAAGAAAAATTTATTTTTTCTATATCGACATCAGGGTTTTGAAAGTTTGAACATATGTAGTAAAATCGATAAGAAATAAGTTCATATCACTGGATTTGATGCTAGTGGTACCGATCTTTAATTATTATTATACAACAATTTGCCTTTGATGGTTTAACAAGCAAACTATAGTAACTAAGACTTTTGCACAGAATGTTTGGAAATCAAACTATGGTATCAAGAGATACAACAGTTTAGCATCTCCAACCGGCCTAAATTGACGTATTGTAAGTGGAGATACATTATTTTTCTAGGATCGCCGTGTAGGACCCCCCAGGGGAACCTAGGAGACGTTAAACCCGGAGAGAGGGAGAGAATTCTCTCCCTCCCTCTATAAAGAACACATAATTTTCTAGCCACCAGAAGAACCAAATTTATTAGGTTATGTCTAGACACAATAGTTAATTTTAGAAGGATGCTTCTTTCAAGATAATTTCTAAAAGCATCGATGCTCGTTAAAGAACTGTCCATAGAGCACGCGCGTGAACCATTTTTGTTCACCAGTCAATATTCTCTGTAAAAACAAAACAAATAAAAACATTTCGTTTATAGAGAAGAAAGTCGGGTGTACAAAAAGATTGTCTTTTCCTTCCTTTCTCTGCAGTCACTTTAGTAGAGAAAATTAAAACGGAGACCAGAACTAAACTAACTACCCGGTATTTAGTCGTCTTCCTCAAAACTGTTCCGACTGCTCTCACTAATATTATCTATAGCAAAATACTCAACGTCTCCTGATTGCTTAGTTATTATGGTTTTCTGTCTGTCTGTCTGTCTGTCTGTCTGTCTGTCTGTCTGTCTGTCTGTCTGTCTGTCTGTCTGTCTGTCTGTCTGTCTGTCTGTCTGTCTGTCTGTCTGTCTGTCTGTCTGTCTGTCTCTCTCTCTCTCTCTCTCTCTCTCTCTCTCTCTCTCTCAACGGTGATCTTTCTCCCAGTCCTTTCCGACTCGGCCTACCGTCAAACAACACATCTCCCCCAATCGCCTTGCAACACTCAACCACTAACCATCAACATTATTAGGTGATACGTTTGTAATGCCATTATTTGGGTCTATATAATCACCGAAAACAAAAACGTTTCTATTCATGTTGATCATTCAGTAACCCCCACACACACGTTTTAAAACGTTTGTCTCAAAGGTGACTTAAAAATGACGCCAGCCGTATAGTTTTGAGTTTTAGCACGACGTCTCAAATTCAGTCATATTTCGTTAAAGAAGATAGGATGCTTTTCTAATGACACTTTTATTTAAACATTATCGTGTCTTTATATCGCCTATGCTTTCACTTCAACCAAATCTTTAAGAATTATAAATCAAACTATTGTATCATGATGTTACAATACCAATATATTTTACTCTTGAGTTCCAAACTATTGTGTGTCGAGATACCATAGTCTGCTTTTCAAAAATATGACTGACGCGATATACCATACTTTTTTGTATTGCCCACCGTTTCTCCACTAGCGAAATGGCGGTGAGAATGAAGGTGCGGCTTGCAGTGCTACACATATATTTCAGTGCAAAAATAAATGTATTTCCAGGAGCACCAGTTTTTTTTTTCCTACCATCAATTAAAGTCATAAAGGTAGAAACACGAGATACTTCCAAGTAGCTGAAAACATCGTGAATGTCGGCGACGCCAGAAAGTCCAGTCGCTAGTACCCTGGACAAACACCCAGGGGATCTGGGATTCGAATCTCACCTGACGCTTCAGACTCCGGCAATTAGGTGACATCAGGATATAACTGATATTAAACGCTGCCCTGAATGGTGTTTAATTCTAATAGAAGATGTAATAATTTTGCTACACAAAAACAGTATATCAACAAGACTGCAAAAATCAACTATTATGTACGTAAAAAACGAAACCCAATCCATCTCAATTTTTCAAAGTTGAAAAAAGACAAGTCTGAGAGAAGGATCAAGACAAATAAATTATCAATATGAGCTGAGAATTCTAAGCATATAAAGATACTACAAGAAAAGATATCAAAGCAATGATCGTATCCATTTGTTCGACAACGTTATAATTATTGAATTTCCGTCACTTGTATGATTTTTTTCAAGGTGTTTAAGTCACGTGATCACCTCTAACAGCTTTAAAAGGTGGATAAATACTGTGCGACTTCTATTTCAATTTAATAAATATCATTGAACTTAAAACTTACATGATAATGTTAGACCAAGACTTTGTACGAATAAAATGAAATCTTATTTTCTCACTCTTTAAAATATACTTTGACATGCACGTGCAAACAATATTATTGAATTGAATTTATCAATAAAATACCCTAATAAAATCAGCACTTTTTTGTATCTCTATGCCTCTTGAGTACTGAAGGGCCGATAGAAAAAATAACATTACACCATCTAGTTTGGTTTAAAAGTGTTGAGAATTTTAACGTAATTTTCGTTGCTCAGTCATTGTTTTCCCTTGTATTTTTATCCTGAGTCTGCTCAGTCTCCTACAAGTGCCGTGATGCTTCCCGCGGCATTTCATTAATCCGGACTGATTAGCACGGTACGCCTTCCTGCAGGGCGACCGTCGCCTGCCCGGCGGGGGGCAGATATCATCCAAAATTTTCGGATTATAACAGGCTTTCAAACAATCCCCGCACGATGGAAGGCTCCAAGAGTGAAAGCAACGCCAGCCTCCCTCGTATCGCGTAGGCCAAAAACACTGGTTGTACTCTGCCATTATTTCCAACATAGTCCCATGATTCATAGCTCACGGATGCGGAAGTTCACGTGAGCCTCACTGGTCATGCGCAGAACGAACGCGATACTTACGCTTGGATGAGAAACGTAAGCCGTGACGTGAGAGATCGCTGCATCCGTGACAGTTTTTCCTAGATTGTAGCGAGCGATAGCTTCTGCCTGAAAGCTAAACCAATAACTCTATATCAACCGTTTGAAAGCGTTCTCACTTCATGGCAGTCCGCTGATTACTTCAGTTTGATGCTATGTTGTTGCTGTTCTTGTTGTTGTTGTTGTTGCTGTTATGTTGTTGTTTTTGTGGCTGTTGCTGACGCCACGGTTGCCTCTAGTTTGACTGATATTATAACAAACTATTGCTTATCCAATGAAACTCTGTCTAAAACGAAGGAAGAAATACAAAAGAGATTTTGCTGTCACGTCTGGCCCTCTTGGCACCCTGAGATGACGGCCAGTGGACTGCCACTGAGATTCCACCCAGAGGATTTGATGAAGCTTTTACCACTTTTCTCTACTCTAAGTTAAGGCTATCTTTTAATTCGCTGCCGTTATTATTTCCCTAACACAAGTTTCTATTGTTACCAAAGTTTGGCATCTATTTATAAGTTTTTTTAAGATTTTCCAAATTTGTTCCAAAAACAAAAAAAAAGTTTTAAAAATAAATCACCGATTTCATTGAACTTCACTGCAGACTATTAAAATAAAGACTAAACGAATCTCCATTCAAGCGGCGTTTTTTCAATAATCATTCGACAGGATATAATGTTTGAAAGCTGGTAAGGAAATGAAATGGGAATATTATTCCTAATCAATATTTAGGACGCAGGAAAATCCATATAAAATGAAATGTGATCAAAATGCCACAATGGGTTTTTGTTCCTTTACTCATAATAACTGGTAAAGTTTGTAAGTTTTTATCACGACAGCATATTTCCATTAACACGTAGTGTGAAAATTGTCCACTGTCGCTGGACGTGTTGTAGACGGTATTATTGGTGTGTGGCAGTGAGATCCTCCTGATTAGACAAGCATCCTGTTTCGACGCAAGAATGAATAGCCAGCACTCGTCGGAAATGATGGGATCAAGAAATATTAAAATGTACATGAATGGAAACAGTTGGCCTTAACTTCAGTTGGATTAATTCAATTTACGAACACATGACTTTTAATTCTTTCCCACAGAAAGAACTTTTTACATATTTAAAATCCGTGTGAAATTATAAATTTTGAATACAATTTGACATGTGTATTTTCAATCCTCCAAAGTTTTCGTCTGAATGCTGCTGAAAAAGTGGGAGAGTGGGGGAGGGGGGGGGTAAGACAGACAAAGAGAAAGGGAGACAGATCACACAACACTCAGACAAACGGATACAGAGAGAGGGCGGAGGGGGGAGAAGAGAAAGAAAAAGAAAGAGAGAGAAAGATAGTGAGAGAGAGAAAGAGAGAGAATACAGAAGAAGGCACATAGAGTTTACTCAAACAAGAGCTATTTTGTACGTTTTATTACTTTACGGAGCTGTCTAAAAGGAGAGGAGAGAACGTCTAAAATGCCAGCACTGCCATCTCTCTTGGGTCTCTGTTAAAAGGCGCTAGGGTTTGAGCCGGGCGGCTGGCGACCACCATCAATCTGCTTCCCATCATTAAAGATGGCACTCAACTCCCCAAAGGAGATCACTCTATGCCAGGGGCGACAATCCCGCTGTCGTTATCGGGGAAACTACAAGATGTTCAGCTCACTCGAGGACATCGGCACTGGGAGACGAGAGAAGCTTGGCCTGGCTCTCACACTGAAAGAACTGTTGGCTGTTTGAGGAATGAGGCCATTTCTTCCTGATATATTTTGTTGTTGAAAATATTTTTAATTTAAGAAACATTTTTTTTCTGTTTTGTTTTTACTGGTGTCATTAACGACGGTGCGGATGTTGCTGTTTTTTTTTTAATTTAAAGGAGCGGCGAGACAAAAGAAGAAACAGTGGAGGAAACCTTGCGTCACCGTGATTATTATTTAGTGTAAAAACATAACTTAGCATTGGAAACAGATTTTTAACAAAGAATTCAATCTAATTAAACTTTTGAATGAATCTTTGCACCATAATTAACTCTGCCATTTTTAAGGTTTCTTCCACCTCAAGGATTCTACTTGATTAAAAATACAAATATTTTTAATTAATTAATGGAGAAATAAAAATTGTATGTAGTGATGTTGCACTGATATAATGTTTGTAGAATTAAAACAATATCTTTTAAAAAGCCCTCAGTGAAATACTTATTATTTTATCAAGTTTGTTCTTTGCTTTCTTCTTCCTGTCTTGTATTTGTTATTACTAACCATCAGTTGCCATTTTTTTCTCTGTCCCTGGAGCTCATCTTGTCTTATTCACGGACAGTAACTCGAACCGGAGACAGGGGACAAAGGCTGGGTGGGGAAGAGAGAGCTAGAGGAATTCAGCAGGCAGAACTCAGCGGTGAGAGGGGGGGAGAGAGGGGGGAGAGGGGGCCAAATTGGACGTAATTACATTGGCAAGAGACAAGCAGCAGAGTTTTACAATGCCACTAGTTGGGCGTCTCACTGTCACTTGGAAGTGATGCTCGTTATAGAATTTGCCCCAAGGGCCAGGGGAACGAGAATCGGGAACTACAATGTCTTGAGAGATGGAATTATTTTTACACTGCGCTCATTGTCGTTTCTGGCCATGTTCAGGCTGTCACAGTTGACATTACGTTAAATACAATGAAAGAAAAGAGGAAGAAAGAAAATGAATTTGAAAAAGAATGAGAGAATGTTAAAAAAAAAAAAACAATTGCAAGATATTATGCGAGTTAAAAAAGAAGAACATTGAGTTGATATAAGAGGTAAAGGAGACACCTAGGAAAACTATATGAATATAAATAGGAAAACAGGGAACAGAGAAGGCGAAGGCATTTAATTAGAGAGAACAGCACAGAATGATTTTTGAAAATCCAGCAACAAATAGGCATTTTAGAAGTAGAAAAAATGCAGGAGAAACAGCAGTGAAGTAACAGCATTAGCAATAGTGGCATTTGATATATTAGAAGTAGTAGTGGTAGTAAGGAGACACCTAGGAAAACTATATGAACGTAAAGTACGAAAATAGGGAACAGAGAAGGCGAAAGCATTTAATTAGAAAGAATATCACAGAATAATTTGTTTTTTAATCCAGCAACAAATAGGTATTTTATAAGTAGAAAAATGCAGGATAAACAACAGTGAAGTAACAGCATTAGCAATAGTGGCATTTGATATATTAGAAGTAGCAGTAGGCTATATAAATTGGATTTAGTAGATCAGGAATTTTTTAGGCATTTTCCACAGTGGTAGAGGTAGGCGTTTAATGAAAATGGCCGAACAATGATTGCACTGTGTGCCTTTAGAACCCTCAACTTGGAGATGTAGCGACATCAAATCTCCTTGCCACTTAAAGCGATCATGTTTTTATCACTAGACCCTGTGGAAAATACCAAAAAAAAAAAATTCCAGATTTTCTTATTTAACATTAATGCATGAAAATCATTTTTATTATAGTGATCCTCCGCTGAAAATACGAGTAAACGGGGTGTAGTGGGCGAACTGTCTCAAGTGATAATGCGTTGGTCTTTAGATCGGGATGTCCGCAGTTCGAATCCCAAGATCGCAGTATAATGTGACAAGCTAAGACATGAGTCATGGTATCGTCGCGTATGTGGCGATACATAAATTGTCAGACGTCAGTCTTAGGGCCCGTCCACAATATAGTCTATATAGTTCTGCCGCTGGACGTCAAAGCAACTCAACTCAACGCTGCGTTGTAATGAAATAATAACTTTGTCATGAAGAGGGGGAAAACCATTGTTTTCCACTGACCAGAAACGCCGCAGAAGAGGCATCGGTCAGGCGCTTCCACTGCCCTATTGATTCACGTGCATTCTAACCCCATTATTCTCATTCATCACAGTCGCAGGGAGGGGCATTCAGGGCCCATGACATTGATACAAGTAAAGACCCGTAGCGGCCCCACCAAATCGTGACTGTTATAATTGTATCGGCCGTGAGCCCTTCACGATCTCATCTCATAGAGCACCTCCAATCCCCTCCTTTCCAATGATATCTTCCCCTCTTACCTCTGGCACTGTGCATTCCCCCTTTCTCTCTCTCTCTCTTTCTTTCTCTCTCTCTCTCTCTTTCTCTCTCTTCCCCCCCCCCCCCCCCCCTTCTCTCTTCTTCCCAGAGTAAAGTTATGAACTTTCCATTTGGATATATAGTTCCACGTCTTAAGTGAAGCTTTATATCTGGTAGTAATGCTACTATGCTCTGACTCAGCAATAATTCCATTGACCAATGTCTGGATGCACAAAGATGCAGGGCTTGTCTGACCCTTTGACTTTGGACATCCGTTAACTTTGCATGTTTGAACTTTGATAAAGCGAATTAAGTATATTAGAGAGCCGAATAAATGAATGTCAAGATTGGGTGAATATGACTCTCAGATACAGGTAGGCTCCGTATTAGTTTTAAGCTAAGTAAGCAAATCTAAATGATAAGTAAACATGAGATTTGTGGGATTAATTCTGTCTACAGGTTAAAGGGGACACATGATTTCATAAAGTTTTAGAGTCCAATGAAATTGATAAACCTACGTAATGTTTTGCAGTTAAGTCATAGCTGTACTCGATTGTCTAAAAAAGTCCCAGAAAACCAGGTAAATGAACCAACCTTCTGTAGCAACGTTATACCAAGCTAATATTACACTTATCAATTAGTGGCTTTGAAATTACAGTGGATGGTTTGTAGCAGTTCATCCACTCGATTACTTTTTATCTTCCCCTACATGTCTTTTTTTTAAGTTTAGTTATTAGCTCTATGTCTAACACAAAGTCCAATTTCTAAGAAAAATATAAATACAAAGCATTTGCTGCCCTACAAACATGTATTGTGTTATTTTTTCACCAATTTCAAAACCACTTCTGCTTCACTCCCTCTCTCTCTCTCTCTCAATTTATATTTCTCTCCTCTCTCTCTCTCTCTCTCTCTCTCTCTCTCTCTCTCCTGTCTCTGTTTGACTCCCACATTTTTTATCTTCTCTCTCTCTATCTCCCCTCTCTAGTTCTTTTACTCTGTGGCCCTACAAGCCAATCCACCATTCATGCGTTTCCCTGAAACCGAGAAATGTGTCCCACTTTATGAGACTAGTGCACACAATAAATGCATGTATTTAATCCTCGAATATATGACCAACAGCAATAGTTTAAAGCTACTTAATCCCAAAGCCATTTACTTAATGTGTGCATAGTGATAATTATTAAGAGAGCATCGCCATCTTCTCTTAACGTCTGTAAATTTGTGTGTGTCATTTTGCTGATAATCATATTTATTACTTAGATCACCCCATCCAACATAATCTCTTAATCATTTCATCTCTATCTATGTCTTGATCTATTATCTATCCATTACTTTCTGTTTGTATGTCTGTCTGTCTCTGTTTCTCTCTCCTCTCTCTCTCTCTCTCTCTCTCTCTCTCTCTCTCTCTCTCTCTCTCAATCTTTCTTCCTCTCTCTCTCTCCCTCTCTCTCTCTGACCCCTTTTCTCTCTCTGTGTCTGTCTCTCTTCCTCTGTATCTCTATTTCTCTCTCTCTCTCTCTACCTCTCTATCTTCGTTTCTCTCTCTCTTGCTGAGCTCCTCGGTTATCAATTTTCTATTAGTCATCGTCGGGCTGAGGCGAGCGGTGCAGAGTTTGCTCTGGGATCCTGATAAGGGGAGGAAACGGCCGAGGCTGCTTAGCACGCATTGACTCCGCTGTATGAGCTTCCCAATGGGGGATTATGTCGGCACTCAGAGGGAGCTAAGCATGGTACACATTGACTGCCTGTGCTGAGGTGGACACCAAGAGCCAAAAGGTCCATATCTAGGGCATATGTTTATTGTCTCTATATAAGTTGTAATCGATATAATAAGGTCTTTCTCTATTCTAAATATCCTGTTTATAGGTGTAAACACTATGTGTAAGTAGCCATTATGATGGCTCTAATCTCTGTCTCATGTCTAAATTTCCAAACATGACTTCTATTAGGCCTTTTTCGTTCTTTTTTTCCTGGAGTTTTCAACAAAAAGCACGCCATAAACGCCATAAACGGTGATACTAACCTCAACGATACAAGAAACCATTCAATGATTCTGGGTACTTTATCCTTGGTTTATGACAAAATGATCCAAAAATACTCTACCAAAGCTGTTTATCCTGTCTAAATTATTTATATAGAACATGAATTCACAAATCTTTCAAATCACCAATCTAAAGCTAAGCCTGAATATTGGTTTTACAATTCCTCAAAATTTCTTTCTGTACCACAGATTCGCCGGAGCAGGAAAACCCACAAAGTATGTCAGCGACGGCATGGTATAGGTCTTCAAACTCTACAGGAGAAAATTCTCTAGCACTGGTAAAGCTTCACAACTAAAAGCAAGACTACAAACAGAATCTGTTTGACTAACAAAGAGAACTAAGACTTGTTTAGCTCCATCACAATGGCGTCGTCTTTCTTCTCCACCCCACCCGACACGGGGAGACACCCGAAGCCCCCTCGCTCCAGCTTCTCCATGGACTCCTACATTCCCGCTAACAAACAGACGCCGCCTGCGCCCCCTACCGGCCAGCAGATGTTTGAGTTCCTCCTCCTTTTCGACAAGAGTTCCGGCTCGCCAAAGGTGAATTACTTCATGGTGGATCCTTTCGCACCCAGTCGCATTTTCCCGAAGATGAACACGATCGCCATACACAAAATCAAAAACATTAGCGGCTACCAGCCCGTCGTGTTGAACAATTGTCTGTATCTGATTGGGGGGAAAGACTGGAACAACGGGACATACATGTCAGGCGTCTGGAAGTTCGACCCCCGCCTAAATTCCTGGAGTATAGGACGACCCATGACTCACGCCAGATGTCGCTTCACGACAGAGGTACTCAATGGCTACCTTTACGCCATGGGTAAGCTTGCTTATTGAAAGACTAAATTGGTGAATTGTTGTTTTTCTTTTAAATTTATTTCCTTCAATTGTTCGGTTGAGTTTGGTCTAAGAAAAGCCAAAAAACCTTAGTGAGGTAAAGGATGGGCACGCGTGGAACAAAGAGAAAAAAATAGAGTGGGAATCTGGGAGTTTGATAATGCCGGGCTGCAGGATTTAATTTATATCATAAAGGACGGTCCATCGGTTGGTGGAAGAGAAATTAGATAAAATAATAAGGACCCAGCCATACTGCCTGCACCAGAGGATGTTTCTGCCACCCTCGGTCTGTCTGTGTCAATCATAGATCTATAAATAGCTATTTATAGATCTATGGTGTCAATAAATAAAATGGGTTTCACACGGACGCCCCTGTCCATCAAAAGCCCCACCCCAGCCCCAGCCGGCAGTCTGACTGAGCTCTATAGCACAGCTCTCCAAACCGGTGTTGCTCTGTGTCCCCAGGCGGCGAGAGCCAGGGCTGCCGAGTGACCGACTCCGTGGAGCGCTACGACCCGCTCGCTGACCGCTGGACGCAGGTATGTCCACTGCCCAAGCCCAGGGCTGACCACGCCAGCTGCGTCCAGGCTGGCAAGATCTTCGTGTCCGGCGGCATCAGCAACCTGAAGCACCAGTGCTCCAATGTGTTCTGGTAAGTAGCACCGGTGTTCCAATGTGTTCTGGTAAGTAGCACCAGTGCTCCAATGTGTTCTGGTAAGTAGCACCAGTGCTCCAATGTGTTCTGGTAAGTAGCACCAGTGCTCCAATGTGTTCTGGTAAGTAGCACTAGTGCTCCAATGTGTTCTGGTAAGTAGCACCAGTGCTCCAATGTGTTCTGGTAAGTAGCACTAGAATTTTAGAGTGTTTTAGTTAGAAGCACACTATAACGCTAATGATCATCCTAGGAGCGACTTTTAAAATTTCTACGACTTTGATACAAATAATTATGTCTATAAAACAAGATTATCGTAAGATAGTTAAACCCTCACATCATCAAGCAGTCTATATATGAAAGCATGCATTTCACTTCAACTATGCAGGAACTGGGAATGCCATGTGAACAGTATGAGGCATTTGATTAATTGTATTTATAAAGCGGAGTATAATACAAAGAAATAATTATTAACAGAGATTTCCGAGCAATATTCTCTCGAAACTTCGAACTCTACCGCACCTAAGATGGTTTTACTACGTCATGACTGCTCTCTCTTTCTCTCTCTCTCCCTCTTTCTCTCCCTCTCCCTCTCCCTCTTTCTCTATCTCTCCCTCTCCCTCCCTCTTTGTATCTTGCTGGAGGAATCTTAGCCTGTGTTTGATAAGACAGGTCAGATTGGAACTGCGTGGTTTAGTACTGACTTTCTAGCACTGTAATTCATGGAACAATACGCACTTCCAGTCCTTTCAGATAGTCATGTAACGAATATTATCAGAGAATTACAACTGTATAAACACACACACACACACAAAATATGAAGCTAAATGCATAAACAATGAATCATTCTGTTTTGTTACTTGTTGTCCTGTTCTAATTGTTTTCACAAAACAATGTTTTACAGAAGCAGCACAAATGAAACAAGCCCTTCACAAACTGATTTTGTAAGCTGGTTATAAGAGAACTCGACCAAACGCCGTTTTCGTGCTTTTCTGCGAGTTTATTCTGAAGTGTTAAGAAATCTTTTATGGCAATGTCCAAACGCAGTGATTCTAATCAGAATCATGGCGACATCCCAGTCTGCACAACATTGCCTGACGAGAATTTGAATGGATCTCCATTTGATATTATTTAAAATGGTGATAAAGCATCTGTATCAGAAACGCGATTGTTTGTTAATAGTTAGCAATCCGTTTACACGTGAAGTCGTACAGTAATTTGGTTCGTCTTTAGAAAATATTTTACCTTCAGACCTATTTGTGGAGACAAATGTTTCTCAAAATGAATTATAACTAGACAAACGTGTAGGGCAATGTATGCTAAAGATTGAGGTAAAACTTAACACAATTATCTGTTCTATCTACCAAAAATATGGAGGGGGAAAAAGAAGATGATCGTTGTGCATTTTTTTCTTATTGGCCTTTTCATCTCAAATAAATGAATTTTGACCAAAAATTTTCATGCATCATTCTTGAGGATAGATCAATAATTAAAAAAACACAACAAATAAACAAATCGTAGGGTTTATCATTGACTTTATCATTTACGCTTAAGGAACAAAAAAAAAAAACCTTCAGCACGCTAAACTGTCGCGCTCAAATTAAAAAAGGAGAGAAAGAGGGGGAAAGAAAGAGAGACAGAGAGAGACAGGGACAGACTGACAGAAAGAAGGGAGAGAGGGGGAAAGAGAGAGAGAGAGAGACAGAGACAGAGAGAGAGAGAGACGGACCGAAAGACAGAAAGGAGAAGAGAGAGACAGGCAGAAAGAAGAAGAAACATTAAGAGAGAGAGAGAGAGATAGAGAACATGAAAGAATAAGCGAGTGGCGATGTCACAATACAACACTCCCTTCCCTCTCTCCCTTGTTATCTCTCTCCCCTTCTGTCTCTCTCTCTTTCTCTCTCTCTCTCTCTCTCTCTCTCTCTCTCTCTCTTTCACTCTCCCCCTTTTTGAAAAAAAACAGAGAGAGAGAGAGAGAGAGAGAGAGAGAGAGAGAGAGAGAGAGAGAGATGCTTCCAGCTGCGCCGCGATGATAATGTGAGAGTGGACAAATGAGATACCCTAATATCTTCTCTGAAAATATTGGCTTGGGATAACTCCCTCAGATAATACCAACAGGATTAAGGGGGTCTTAGCACCCTAAATCATATCTCCCCCCTCCCTCTTTCATCTCCCCCACCCTCTCTCTCCCTTTCTCTCTCTCCCTTTCTCTCTCTCCCTCTCTCTGATCTCCATTATTCACATTGTGTTTGGCATTCATCCGATTCTCCCCCACTACAAATGTTTTACAGATTATATTTCATTAAGTCTTTTGATCTTATTCCTTTTTCCTAAAATGTTTGCATGAAAATGTTTGAAAAATTTACAACTTATGACTTACACGAATAATGGGTTAAGTTCCAATTTGAATTATACCCATCCACATAATGACATAATGTTGTAATGACTATTATATTTTTCACTAATGAATTTCATTCCCCACCCCTCTCCCCCCCCCCTTTCTCTCTCTCTCTCTCTCTCTCTCTCTCTCTCTCTCTCTCTCTCTCTCTCTCTCTCTCGTTTTTTCCCCATGGCTCACTCACACTCCAGGAGATGCGATTTTATCCCAGCTGTTATGAGTCACCTTAGTTTTCGGCAAAATTTTTCACCCGACTTTTAGGAGAGAAAAATTAATAACAGAATAAGGCGGTGCAGAGGATTTGGGGGGCTATAGCGGGGGAGGGGGGGGGGTATAAAAATACTGGAGGGAAAGAAGACCGTCAAGTGATATGCTCCTTTTAATTGGCATAAAGCTCCTGCCTTCTCACGCCAGGCCGACTCTCGCGATGAAGTTTTTTCATGACGACCCGCTTGTTCTGATAGTGCTGCTGGGCTGAATTTCATTTTCTCTGTGTGTGTGTGTGTGTGTGTGTATGCGTGTGAAAAATTGGGAGGAATTTAAAAATGCTCCTGACGTGAGGAAATCCGTCGCCGCACAGTTTACTATGTACCTTTGCAACAAGCTCGCAACACAAATAACGCCATCGATCTCTCTCTCTAATAATATTTTCCCTTATTTAGTTTTTCTTTTTTTAATTATTCAGTTTTCTTTGTCTATTTCGCGCTTACGATTTTTTTAGGATAAAGAAAGTTAGGGTGATATCTCTTTCTACACAAGACAGGACTGTTACAATTGTCGACAGCTACAAATATTTAGGCCTGACAATAGATTCCATGTTCATGTTGATCATTTATGTAAAAAGTTAAACCAAAGGCTGTGCCTTTTGAGGAAACTAAATTCCTTTGGTGATAATATGTCTTTGATCTACAATCCAACCATAGAAAGCGTCATTTGATTTGGCATCACTTGTTGGGGAGGTTCAGCTCTTTGAAAAGATAAGACTAGATTAGATAGCTTGATAAAAAGAGCGGGTTAAATAATCAAACTGGACCTACCACCTTTCATTGATCTTTATAAGAGTCCACTGTTGAAAAATGTCTAGATGTAACCAAAGACATCAACCATCCACTAAACCAGGAGCTTAAGTTTTCTACACGTAGCGGTCGCATGATTAAACCTAAAGCTAGAACCGACCGTTACAATAACTCATTTGTACCATCAGGCTCATGGCATTTGAGGAATTTATTATAGAACAACTGTATGTATGCGACCTTGTAGCTGTGTGTGTGTGTGTGTGTGTATGAAGTGGAAAAGAGAGTGAAGGGAGACATAAGAAAAAGTTCACGTTTTTCTATCGACGTAGGCTACATGTGCTTAAATACTTCTTGGTTAAACTTAATATTTGTTTCTTCAGTATGTGTGTAAAGAGTCATTTTTCATATCAATGTAATTTTTTCTGTTTCTCCAAAAATATGTGTACAGATTTTAGTTTCTCCACAAATTTGTGTCGTTTATAGTTCTTGGGTAACCATGTTCAGTTTATTATAATTATATGTGTGTAATACATGTAACATGTCCTCGTCGTATAGGATTCCTCAGGGAAACCTAGAAGACGTTAAAACCCGGGTAGAGGAAGAGAGAGAGAGAGAGAGAGAGAGAGAGAGAGAGAGAGAGAGAGAGAGAGAGAGATCCGCTCTTTCTCTATAGACAATGTAACATGTCCAAGTCGATTTTCCCCCAAAAGGACAAATAAAATTTTATCTTTTTTTTATCCTATCTCATCTTACTCTTCATGTACTTTAAAAAATGTAATCTATCTATATAATTATTTATTGTTTAATGTACGCATCTGTCTATAATTCTATAAATCTATGTCGCCTAGTTATCTCTGTGTATTTATATCTATTATCTCTCTATTTATTTTTATATGTCTTTCTTTGTCTTAGTCCTTACTTATATCCCTAATCTATTTCATTCATTTATTTTCTCCTACATTTTTTCTTGTATTCCACCTTTCTTTCTCTGTCCTTATAGTTTCTATAAGAGTGTAACATATATCTTATTAATTCTGAACATGCTTTCTTCTTTCAAAGTTTGGCATCTCTGCTACCTCGACCTCTCAATTTGACCTGCTCAAATAGTTTTCTCTCATTGTTTTATAACGTTAATACTATGAAAATAGGGCAATGAGTTCGGAATCTTCCAAACGAGTAGGGCCTATAATGGTAAAAGGTCAAGTTCTAAGAACATAAATAGGGATATTTAGATGTCTGGAAAAAACATTCAAAAGAAGAAAAACCACAATCCATCTTTTCATTAATTATCTCATTTGATATATTTTTATTTTTTCTTTCTGGTATCTTGCCTGTCCGTTTTCACCTCTTTTGGAATCAACATTGCGATAGATTCAACACTTGGACATCTTTTTTTTTAGAATTTCTTTTTTCTAAACCATTACACACACTGCACTCACATTGTTTACGCCTCCTTGGAAACGCATTCAGAGCATTTTAGGGAATTCCCGCCTCTTTTTCTGTTAGCTCTCAGCAGGAGACTATGGTGACACAAAGCTGCACCATATCGATATCAACCAAGAACTCCACTCCTAACTACAATAGCCCAAAGCATCTGTAGACAGTGGCGATACAATTAATAGCAAAGTATCGATGTCTAACAAGAACTCCCGCTCTTTTCTACGTTTGCGCTCAGCTGGAGATGGTGGCCAATGCCGAGAATTATCGACAACAAGAAAGGCCTCCTTTTATTCGCCATGGCTCTTGAACCGAAATTGCTCTCTTTCACTGTCTTCACGTGTGTGAAATCCAGATGAATTTATATCGATTCGTTAAAGGGATAACAAGGATGTCCTTTAAATTTCTGGCAGATGCTTTTTTTCTTCAGGAAAAGGAGAGGAAATCTTAGGAGCGCCGAGAGCAAAGACACCAGGGCTGTGGGGTGAGAGTGTTAGCCCTAAAAGGGTAGTCTATGCGGGTTCGAAGCCCAGGCCGTTGGTGCGGTCTCACTATTCCGCTCCATGTATTTAATTATTGGATACACGGCCCGTTCTAAATGTTATATTCGTGTAATGATCACATTATGAAAAGAATTATTATTACGATATTTTAAAATGGCATTGGTCTTCCATCCTCTTTGCCTGAAACATTTCTGATGCATTTTATTTTGTTTGCTTTCTTTATCCATCTTTTCTTCTATCTCTCTCTCTCTCTTTCTCTCTTCTCTCTCTCTATCTCTCTTTTTTTCTCGCTTCTCTCTCTCTCTCTCTCTCTCTCTCTCTCTGTCTCTGTTGTGCTATCTCTCCTCTTCTATTTTATTCAGAGTCGATATTTAATCGATGTCTCAAAGATACAACTATTGTACAAAATGTAGATCATTCTGAAGACATGGTTCAATTTGGGTTTATCGTGAGCAAGGTCACAAAAATATGAATAAGTTTGAGGTTTATGTGCCGCCTGGTTCTTTTTAAAAATCGATCTCTACAGAAAAAGAAAACACAGTTGCTCCGGAATATGGTGTAATGTAAGCAGGGCAATTTTACCCATGTGACTCATATTTGTCGGTTCTTTGGTCCCCAGGGCCCTATGTGCACTAGGGTGAAAACAAAACCAATTTGTCGTTTTATTTATTCATATATCAATCAACTCCTGGGAACTAAGCTTGCTCTTTTAATTTTCCAAATGTGTTTTTTATTCTTTTCTTATAGAATATTTCTTCCCTTCTTCCTGTCATTGTCTTTATCTGTCTATCTGTCTATCTGTTTGTCTATCTCTCTCTGTCTCTGTCTCTCTTTCTCTCTCACCCTCTCCTATCTCTCTCTCTCTCTCTCTCTCTCTCTTCTATCTCTACCTTTTTTTCCAAGTTTTTGAAAAGCTTTATTTACCCCTCTATTTTAGGTCTGATATTTTCCTTATTTCGTTTACTTTTTGTTTGTATATACACCGCTCAGGCCCGGATTTTGCCGTTTGCTATGCGTGCTTAAACACAGGACATCGGGGAAAAGATTGACCTCGAGTTGTGGAAGAAAAGAAAAAAAGAAAGGAAGAAAAAGAAACATGACATATACTAATTGTAGTTAAAGACTGTATTCTTTTAAAAGATTATTGGGCCCCTAAAAGGGTGTGGCAACATCCAAACCGATATAAAGAAGTTGTCACTACCAGACGTGATGGTGTGGATCAGACTCAGAGCCGTCATTGGGGCCTCCAACGGGCCCTGGTCTCGGCTTCACAGCACAGGGAAAGGAGAGGGGGGTATCGACTTTAAATATGAAAAATAAATCTCACGTATATCTTAAATAGTCACCTCGTGTCAAATTTGTTTGGCACACTTGCTAAATTTCGACAAGCAAAGAAGGCAAAAAAACCTTGCACCATTTGCGGTTTAACACCCGCAACATAATTTCATATGCTATGATTTTCGGATTTTGTGTTTTTCACCATTCATTTTCGTTTCTACATGTCTGGCAAGTAAAATGGAGTCCAACAAAGAATTTTGGAGAAAACTAAATCTGCAAAATTCATTCAGTTAGCCAGTCATTCTCTTAACTTGCTGCTGTTGATAAATGCGTGGAGGCAGTCAATTTCATTGGGATCATTAATGAGTAAAATCATTATTTCCCTGCGTCAACAAAACGGTGGACCGAAGTCAAGAGTCGTCCAAATTTTTTCAGATACAAGGTGGGAGGCACACGCAAAAGCTACATCTGCAGTTGGGGATATATATCCTCCACAAATAGAAGTTTTGAAAAGCATTCAAGATGATACATATGCGAATGGCGATACGAGATGAGATCCAAAAATCTGCGACGAAAAATGTAAGAACTGGAAGTTGTCTTCATGCTACACCTTTGGACAATTCTGCTAGAAAATTTTCACAAAGTCAACAAGACAATGCAAGACCCTCAGGTCACCACACTGAATACGTGTGAAATCTTTATTCATCTCATCAACACTTTTCCTCAACAATCGCACAGCTAAAACACTCATCAACACTTTCCCTCAACAAGTGCACAGCTAAAACAGAAGGAAGAGAAAACCATCCTAAAAATGGCCCTTCTCCCGACGCACTAGACAACATGCCAGCAAGGGAAATGTTTAAATTAAAATCTTTATTCACAACTATTGAGGCTCTTTCAACCAATCTGATGAAAAGAGCAACTCAACTGTACACAATAAAGTGTCGTGGTAATGTCCATTTTAATTAAGAATAAGATACAAGTAGTGCGAACATTCAGGACAATGTAAAAAAAACAATACCCGAATAATGTGGATGCGCTTGTACACTTTCAGAGATATATGAAAGAAATATACCCTGAAAAGCAAAGACATGGCTGTCGAGAAATGTATAACGTAATCACAAAGGCAGCATTCAAGCACCTTTCCCTAGCATCGAGATCACCCTCAGACTATTTATTACCCTGATGGTGACAAAATGCAGTGGTTAACGATTGCTTTCAAGACAAAAAGAATAAAAAACGAAACAAAGTTTACAATGGCCCAGGGATGTTGTCAGATCTCAGCACCTTGAGCATTGAGGCAAACAAGCTCAGGAAACTGGATTTCAATGACATCATTGAGGCCTTCGCAGCCCCAAAAAAAGCCAGGAAAAGCCCGTGTGGCGTAATATTTTAGGGCAAGAGATTTGTTCATTACTCATATGTGCAGCTTTAAACAACATTAGAGGCAGCAGCAGCAACAACAACAACAGCAACAGCAGCAACAACAACAACAACAGTAACAGCAGCAACAACAACAACAACAACAGCAGCAATAACAACAATTAGAGCAATTTATCATTGGGAGGGGGGGGGGGTCGAGGTCATCAGTAGCACGGGGACTTGAGTTGCCTAAATCCAGGCCTGACACCGCTAGACCGTTCATTTATAACGTAAAAGATTATCAAAATAATTAGACGTAAGCTCACGCCACACAAATTAAATAAGTCGTGGTAATCCAGGATAACAGACGTAAGACAAAGGCTTGGTTTAAACAAAATATGACAACGTATTGATCGGTATAATCACTGAACAATGCCACTGTGCCCGCTCTGATTTAGCCCAGTTCATTATCGTTTTAACTTACATCCCTCCATCTGATGACCTTTTGAATACATGAAAAAACGTCATTAGTGACTAGAGGACCCGGTCGCATAAAACAGCTATTGACACAGATGACAGAAAATTTACAAGTATTTACAAGGGTTTTACATTTTGTGTTTGTATGTTTGTGTGTATGTGTGTGTGTGTGGAGGGGGGGGGGGCAGAAGACAGTGATAGAAGTGGAGAGGAGAAAAGAGAGAGACACATAAATATTTAGAGAGAGAAAGAGAGAGAGAGAGAAAGAGAGAGAAAGAGAGAGGGATACAATGTCTTTCATAATTGTTTTTGGTATTATCTGTAAGTTTGCATATTTTGGCGAAACAGAAATCTGACTAAATCCTGTTTAAAATGTTGCGATTAATGGACGAACAAAAAAAATCAATATATATGAAAATGGAGATAAATGGTGCATCTTGTTATCATTATTGCACTATCCTGGTTTTAAAGTTATTCAAGGAAATACATTTTTTTTTATGGAAGTGAGAGGATTCGTCGAAAAAACTGTAAAATGTAAAGCTGTTAAGTTTACCTTGGTGCATTAGGTCCTGTGTTCCTGAGGACTGGGTCAGTCCAATTTTTTTTTCAGATTTCAAAAAATAGCAAAAAGCCAGCATAAGTTTTGAGTTTGTAATAAATATACGTATTCGTGAAATCTAAGACTCCATTTTCCCTAGAGGCTCCAATTTTTTCTTCTTCCACGTCCAAAGCGAGCAATTGAATTAAAATGTGTCTGTAAGTGTGGAACTTCCTGTCTGTCTGGACCAATGGTTGCCGGGGCGAGCGTCTCTAGCGCCCAGTCCTCGCCGCGCGATTACACCGGCCCCGATTTCACACATTGGCGAAGCGGAAGTAGCCACCCTGCACCCAGAAGTACCCATACATTCACTTCATTAGGCTTGGCTTTTCTAATCTGCTTTTCGCCTTAATGTACTTGCCGCCTCATTTAAGTTCTCTTGTCTTCCAGTCACTCTAGCGCCCAGTCCTCACCGCGCGATTACCCCGGCCCCGATTTCACACATTAGCGGAGCGGAAGTAGCCACCCTGCACCCAGAAGTACCCATATACATTCACTCCATTAGGCCTGGCTTTTCTAATCTGCTTTTCGCCTTAATGTACTTGCCGCTTCATTTAAGTTCTCTTGTCTTCCAGTCTAACGCTGATTTCGGTGGCGTCTCAAGATTATATTTTGTGCTTAAGGTGGTTTGACATGTATTGATGATCTGGAATTTTTAATAAGCTCGGTTGGCATCTGCTTGATGAAAGAAAAAAAGAGAGGAAATAAAGCCTGCATGTTTTTATTGGCTAAAACGTTTTAGGTCAGTGGTAAAGCTTTTTCACTGATCTATATAACATACTACTTCCGGTTACGAGAAGCGATGGTATCACAGGTAGAGGAAACTTGCTTGCTCCGCCCTGCCAGGTTGGAACCCAAACATACACCTGAGATGTAAAAAAGAAGAAAAAAAATGTATTCGGTGAGCTGTATCATAGAAATCTCTCCCTCGTTCTCCACATTTCTATCCCCTGCCTTGGGGGGGGGGGGGTGTTATTACAATAGTTTCTAGATCAATTTGGATTATCTATCTTCATGGTAGTAACTGGGTTCAATTAAAAACAACAGAAAAAAGGAGTTACATGAACCGGATTTATCACTATGAATTTTGCGCATAGTCGTTACGGTTGGCACTTGTGTCGAGGTTTGGGTACAAGGTGGGGAAGGGGGTACGAGAGAGGCTTATATTCCAGTCCATTCCCTAACAAACTAGTGTATGAGCGAAGCAGCGAGACTAAAGCTCACTAATTATTAAACAATTAGGGGCAGACAACTGGCGGGCGAGCAACATGAGTCAACCCGACGCTGAATATTCATAGGCCTGGAATACACTCTCAGTGTGTTTGTCCCGAACTTAGCACTGGTCCTGTTGCTTTGGGCAGAAAATCGATCGATGGATGATTATGATGATCAGTCTGGGAAAATCACGGCCTGGGGGATGGAGTCTAGTCATTTAAAAAAGAGAGTAGAAATACTGGTACTTACATTTAGATTTTAGTACAGACCTATCGCATCAGTTGTTTTTGGGTCTGATCTTGTTTATGAGTCATGTGACCCAACAAGAAAATTGAAAACGCTCGAAATTAAAACTTTTCTTTAGAATGTTCCATTTAACTTATAAATTCTTGGGTTCTAATTCAATTAAAATGCTTCTTTCTGGGTTACAAATACGACCATATCCCAGTTTAAAAAGCTAGCATACTTGAGTTTCTTGGATAAACGAGTTCTAACGTGTGAGCATGTTTTTTAGAATACAACGAGTACATTACAAACGATACATTCATCCTATTATGACAATTATTATTTACTTCTATAAAGTTAGCCTTTCAAGTGTCTTTTTTTTTTAATTTCGCAAACATATTGGATATAAATTTCAGGCCCAGCTGTGAAATAAGGATTACTTTAGAGTTCTGTGTTGGAATTGCAAGTGCTTTCACAAATAAATAACTGCTTCTTTTCACTCACAAAGATTAGGAACTATTTAAAGAACCATAGAGCTGTGTCCATAGGAAGGAAAAAAGTAGCCCCGAAAAGAAAGAGACTGTTTAAATGATCAGTAAGATGAAAGTGCATTATAAGAGGAAGTAATGTAGTGTTTGGCAAGAGAAAATTCAGTAGCCTATAGTATAAGGACTAGTGAGAGAGAAGTAGGCGCAGAGAGTAGGAGAGGGAATAAACCAACTGTTTTAAATAGAAAAATTGTAGATTACCAGAGACATTGTGACAGCAAGAGAAATTCCAGACGTGTGTAAAGCAGAAAAGTAAAAAAAACCACAAAGTCAAAAAACATTTCATCACACGCAAAAACATAGATTAGAAAGCAGCCAAAAAGGGATATTCCAGTTTAGTTATTAATTGCTTGCGGATTTTTAGTTGGCTTGACCGTATGCGATGTGACTCATTGTTAAGCTGTGATCTTTCTGCCATC
>RQTK01000455.1:225794-240306 GCA_003991915.1 Elysia chlorotica
TCTCTCTCTCTCTCTCTCTCTCTCTCTCTCTCTCTCTCTCTCTCTCTCTCTCTCTCTGTGCCTGTCTTGTCTGTCTTTTTCTCTTTCTACATGTACCTCCGTCTCTCTATCTATCTATCTGTGCTGTGCCTCATTATTTCTTTCTCTGTTTTCCGTTTGTCTGCATCTCTCTCACACTCATACACCATTGTTGCTTTAAAAATGTTTTTTTTTTTAAGTTTTTAACTTTACTTTGTTTAATGGTTTAGTACAATTAACATCTTTTTATAGTCCATTACAGACTTATGTGACAGAAAATAGATGATAAAATTACAGAAGGCTTTGTCTTCAGTGTTGAAATTCCAATTTACACAACAACATAATTATTATAGAACAAAGCATTTAAATACCATTATTATATTGATGCCGATTAAGAAATTTTAATCGTGGTATTTTTTACAGTGTCAATAGCTCTGAAGTTAATACCATCTTAATTAATGTTCATGGGTTATATCCTTTAGAAATATTTGATTTCACTTTCACACCATAGGATCGGGTTATTTAACCCTGTCTTCAATGTATAAGAGGCATATTTTATCTCATGTTTATCTTAGCACTGTGTTATGTTCTTTCGCGCCTTTCTTTTGATTCCTTTTAAACTCACTTTCTTCTTTATTTATTTTTAATAAATGAAATAATGGATTTTCTCAAATTAAAACAAACCACACGCTAACTTTAGTTTGAAAAGAATATATTCGTCCATACCAAGGAGTTTGTTCGATCAAACGATTTCTTTTGTTTGTTTTAGTTTTAACATTAAAGACAGTCACAAACTAATAATTGTAAACACGCCACGGAGCTTCCTTGGTTGTCCCCTCCACCCTATATCTAAAGCCACATATTTTTTTACACTTTAGTTCAATCACTTCGCACCTTTAAGCTGTTTGGAATCGAGCGTCCATCAGCTTTATTGGAGTGATTTGCGGAGCCGAGTCCTTCTCACAACATCTGAGAGTGTAAGAAAACAATCGCAGAGCCAGAGGACTTGGTAGCTCAGGACCACGATTTCCCAGAATTTCCCCATCATGCAGTGCGAGGCGTCCATCTCTGCAGGACTACACAAGACAATGTTATCTTCCGGTTCACAGCCCGCCGCTCCGACTTGAGCATCGCCATGTCTGAAAACATCTCCCTAATTTCCGTTGTCATCTCTCAGATTTCATTTCACACATGCTTCATCGCCATCTTTTTGGTCTTTTTATTTTTCAATCAAATATCGGCGTCACCCCGCCTATCCCCCTCCCCCCTCCTCCTTTCTTCAGCTCATGCATGTTCCTCAAAATCATTCTAACTAAAACATCCCTCCCCTGCTACAGTTCCCAGCGCCCTAGCCTCATTATCGAAACCCCAGCATTCTCCAACTTGTTACCGGCCTGTCACGTGTTGAATTTTTCTTCTCATCTTTTCATCAGAACTGTGAAATCATTCAGAAATCCTGTCAGATTTGAACAGTTTCAACAGTGCGTGTGTGTGCGTGTGTGTGTGTGTATGTTTGCGTGCGAGTGAGATCCCCAAGAAAACGGTGTGAGTCACTAATCTAGCTGGATCCTCCAGTGGTTCCCCCGTCTGTCTTGACTCACCAGCGTGCCCCCAGCGGTCCCGCAGAGCCATCTTTAATTTATCAAGTCTTTGTGGGCGGCGGAATGAGCTTTACAGCTTAGGAGGTGGAGGCCCTGTCCAAACATCACGTAACAGCACCGATAGTCAGACACATGCGATCCACGACAGACACATTTTAATAGTCGAAAATCTAGAACTATAATTGTGTAAGAAAGTTTCGGCGAAACCATTAATTTTGTCTCGTCTTTGTATTGTTTGAATCATTAGGGAATTAATGACATTTTATTTCTTAAGAATGTCACTGTCAACTCCTGTTGTCTTTCATTTCTAGTTTTGTTTATGATGAATCAACTGAATTTGAAAGGTATAAAAGAGAGTATAACTGTATGAAACTTTAAGGTCAATAAATATTGTTATTTGTGTAGTTCTTTTAATTACTATATTAATACGATAAGCATAGGCCTATCATTTTTTATCGTTTACAATCGTTCAGTTAGTGTGATTTTATAACCAAAAGTAAAAATCTTCTATTTCTCTTTTGAGTAAAATGATTACGATGAATGTATTATAAACGGCGCCAAATCACACAAGTTTTCGTTTTTTTCCCCTCTAACCGTCTTTGCTGTCAAAATCAGGGGAATTTTTTTATAGGCTTTCTGATGAACGTCACAAACATGTGGTCACCCGGAAAAGTCAAGTGGGCTCAAGACTTTAAAAGCTTTTTGGTCTAATTCATGTTTTGGGCGAGCTATCAGTTCTTTCAGCCATACTGAGCACTCGGTCTCTGACTCACGAGCGCTGACTCGATGACTCAAGTCTGGAATTGTTGTAGGGGGGAGGAGTAAGTCTGATAGCGAGAATTATAATATTATCAACAAGTAAAAAAAAATGGGAAAAGAAATACGAGACGCTTGCTTGAAGAGAGCCTAAGGGGAGTAGTGGGCCGGTTCATTAGTCTGGAATTGCCTGGAAACATCCACTGAAACAAGTGGCATCGCTCGGAGCCTGGTCTCTCCTGGTCCCTCCTGGCCCTGTGCTCTCGACACTCGGGGCACACACAAGGATCAAACTACGGCCTGCACCCTCGGTCATCATTAATCACCTCTCTGGGAATTAGTGCCTTCCGTAACGCTGGGAAAAACGCACAGGTTCATTCCGTTTTGTTTTCCTGTCGCTCATGCAGTGTAGCTTTCTTCCTTCACTGGTGCAAATATTTTTCCGTATTCTGTAAAATGTTCTACGAGCAAAACAAAGACAAAATAAAACACATCGCCCATGTTGCATGGTGTTTAGGGCGCGAGTGGGTGAGTTGGTTTACTAACGTATAGCCTAAGCAGCAAGGTTATACCGTGAACGGGTTCCAAGACTAACCTCTGACAATTTTACGTGCTTGAAAGGCCAACACTATACCTATTGTCACTCCCCCCTCCTGTAGAGATCTCAACGTGGACAGTACCGTCTGACGACACCTGTTCGTCTTGGGATCTCGCTCACCGTCAGTGATGGGGTGCGGTCACTCTGTCCAGCATGACAAAGGCCGGGAAAAAATCCCAATAACACCTGATAATGGAAAGCAGACAATTAATCCTCACTCTCCATGCATTCAGAGCCAAGTACATGTCCACTGAAACACCTTCTAAACAATCTTTTTTACAGTCATCTTACTGATATTATCTCCCACTTTATATAAGAACATCATAATATTTAAAATGATTAGAAAAGGCAGTGTCAGATGAATATTGAGAAAACTTTTGGCGCGATATTTCAATCTAAACTTTATTGAGACGTGCTACAGATGACTGTAAAAAATGTGTTTTAGTGAACATGTAATTGACTCTGAATGCCCAAAGAGATCCCAAGACGCAGGATCTGCCTCTGCTTTAATCAAGCGAGTGGACATTGCCCATGATCACGAGGCACAGAGATAAAAACTGTTAGAATTTCCAATGGGCTTTTCTTCGAATTTATGTAGAGAACCGAACAATTCATTGTAGCAGTTATTTAGCACTGTTTGTATTGGTCGAATCGGTTGCCGTGTGCCTTTTAGCTAATTTCCACTTCAAATAGCTTCGCCCGAGTATTTTGGGAGCAAGTAGTTTGTCTTCTTTTGAAAGACGGTTGTTTAATTTCGGCGTGGAATGATTACACCATTTCTTTTGCGACCAAGGGGTAATCCAAATAGGCTTATTCCTTGGTTGTTCCCTAAAACCTGTTGTTTTGCATTTTGCTTCGTATAGAATCAACTTAATTCAGGGTCCTGGTTTAATTATTATTAAATCATTCTGGTGTTGTGTTTCTATTGTCCAATCTCCAGGATGGATGTTGGCAGGGTCCGTCTGCCTAGACCGGCCTACCTCGGGCTGTGGGGGGTGAGTCAGTCTGCCTGGGCTCCCCCCTGTGGCAGGACAGATAACCCCTGCGGGGCTGGGCCTGCTCTATCGCGCGCATGCTGGAGCGCTGCTCTCCCCTTGTTAAGTGCCACAATTAAAACATCAAACAAGGGCCAGGAGAAATGAAATTAGCGGGAGAAAGTAGCCAACAGACACAGAGCAGACATGGAGCAGGCATGAGGCTTAGTTAGGCAAGTCGCTAGCGCTTGTGGAATCTAGTAGGAAGTGTGTTGCTATTATTTTACAAGTGACTAAGTGATCGGAAAAAGACAGGGTGTCTTTTCGCGAAACTTAAAAAAAAAAAAAAATCTCTCTCAGTTTGGTTAAAGCTAACAAAATGGGTGTATTTTTTTTAACCCAGAGGAAATCCAATGAATCTGTCAGAAAGTAAAGAATAGGCGAAGATGAAGGGAAGGGGCGATTTAAAAGAGAAATAAGAATCTTATACATTTGTCTTCATGCCTGTTTAGTTCCCCTTAATTGAGACAGTGAAGTATATTCAAAACTCTTTGAATCAAAGTTATGTTTCTTTTGTTGTTGTAATAAGTCGTGCACAGATTCATTTGAAAGTGTGCAAATTGTTTTAAATTTTGCTAAAGATGCTATGCGTTTTCTCAAAATGTATCCGTTTTAATGATCTCATCATTCAGACGCTATTGAGCATCACAGAACCGAAACGGCCCAAAACACTATTTAATCCCTATAGGTTGGAATAAACTTGTTGCACTGGTATGTGTAATAAGAAGTTTTCCGAAGGATCCTCTCCGGCAGATTTTCGTAAAGCCGTAGACAGATATTAAGTCCCGGCTGAGAATCGAACCTTTGGCTTGCTGCTCGTCAGTCCAATGCTCTACCAATGGAGCCACCGCATTAACAATATTTCATTTATAAAAGTAAAACTATGTCCAGTTGTATGTAGTGCTCAAAAGGTCTCACAGGGCTAACTACAGTAAGCGTTTAAAATTGTTGGACAAAGTCGAGGACACCAGAATCTGTAAACGAGTTAACATTGGTTAAAGCTCATTATGGCGTGTTTTTTGTTTGTTTGTTTGTTTGTTCGTTGTCTGAAAAACTATTACAACAACAATAATATCAATAACACACACTCAGCCTGATTGGAATTTTTTTGCATTTTTTTACAGTTATTTTTCTCACTATGAATAATTTGCCATTGATAATTTGGAGATAAATTGACTAAGAGAACAAGAGCGTGACCGAGGTAGTGAAAGATAGCGACAGATAAAGAGAAGGAGAGAGGCAGAAAGAGACAGATAGTCAGACAGACAGACAGACAGGCGGGAACGAGAACAACAACAACAACAACAACAACAACAACAACAACAACCATAACAACAACAACCAAAACAACACATACTCACTTTTTGAAAAGGAAAATGTCCCAGTTAGAAAGAAACTCGTTAAAAAGAGAAAATATTAAGTATGGTAATCTTCACTTATTGAGAGGCAGAAGAAAAACAAAAACAAGAAATGAATTAGAACAATGCGGTTTTCTTAAAATAGAAGAGCAACAAGTTTTACGAGAACAAACGCAAATCAATAATCTTCAATTCAAATCAGATGTTGCGTAGTGAACTTCTATTCACTGTTTGTGGGAATTGGTATATTTTATCAACCATTCAGTTCTGCTCTTCTCGTGTATTTCTTATCACTTAATCTAAATCTGATTCAATATAAACGCTTTGACATCCTTGTAAGATTATAATGATTTGTTATTTACAAATGTAACTATCTTGGGTCGCCATACATCTTATACACCATATAATTTCACTTGCGTCATCGCAACCAATACAATACATCACGAGTTCACACCTATACAATAAGATACTGGCAGAAATTAAACGAAATAGTATAAATACAATTAATGTATTATTGTATGCTTTACCCGTGATTATTTATGTCTTAACTTGTGACAATTGTACCATCACTACATGTGATACTGCATGTGACGAATGTTAAATCGCTTTAGGTACAATGGGAACAAGCTTTGCGGTCTAGAAATCCCCTTACCAAAAAACGATTATGATTAATTTTGGATATCGATGGCGACAGAAACAAAGACTTATTGCAGTTTTGTCTCGGTGACTCCCTGGATCTGGGTACACTATGACTAGTGTGAGTCACAGTCTTAACTGCTGGCGTACCGTGCTGTCGCTAGAACTTATTGACGATCCGATTGAGCGACCGCCAATCGGCACCAGACCAGTTGAAGAAAATATTGAGGGTTACTACTTAATTCATATTAATTTTTATCTCTTAGGGTGAGGATACATCAGGAGTATAAAGTCACATTTTTGCTGTTTTTGTTTTCATTGTAAGACACTTAAGGAGAACGTTTAATTCTAACGTGTGCGTGTTTCTATTATTGCGTCTGCATTACTATATATTAATGGAGAACGGCATTTCGTAAAGTGTTGAGCCCCTTTGCTAAGGAATAATTTCAGCTTAACAATAGGGAGCATTCATTTACAAAAATCTACCCCCCTCCCTGTCTCTCTCTCTCTCTCTCTCTCTCTCTCTCTCTCTCTCTCTCTATCTCTCTTTCTCTCTCTGAGTACCATCTTATTACTAACACTTTCCGATATCCGCGTTGGGACGATGGACTCAATGTACCATTTTATGATTTTGAATTCCTGCTCCGTTGAGGATTACTGACAACTTGCGCTGTTGCTTGCTCAGCTAACACGGACCTACAGCAGGACTCATAACTTCTAAATCGATTATATAACTTCTTAGTACAATCACTATTCCCCTGTTGTAATGTAACTTTATCATAACACATGCCTTATCATGTTCTCTTGGTTAAAAATATTGATGAAAAACAGGCTGCGGCCTTTCGAACATATTCAAATGCGCCTGTTTATCATTCGTCATAAAACTTCCCCACTCGTCATAGTAAAGTGCGGTTTGATGCTGGAAACTTTCCTGTGAGCAAGCAACTTGTAACGTTGAAGACACTCATTTCCTTTACACCGTACTATTGCATGGCCATGGTTACTCACATCATTTTTCTGAGAATAATACACAATTCTGCAGAGTGAATTCTATGATGGTTCACACTGAAGGCCGCAGTACCCTCAACGTAGCATCTCACATCATCTTTGATGAGGATGCGTCACCAAGCGTCTCCGCTCACATCACCAACAGAGTCTGGGCCCCTTTGTTTCCTCTCCCGCCGCTTTGACTCTGACTCACACTCGACCCCCCGCCCGCCGCCCCTCGCCCAGTGAGCTGGAAAACAAAGGAAGTGGGCGGGGCTAATCACCCGGAGTCCCCGCCCACGAGGCGCATCGGTCCCCCAATCATTAGCCGTGCTGAGGTGCCTGTCGCCGGTTTGATGGCGCGCACTCATCGATCTGAGCGGGGAAACCCTGTCAACGCGCCTGGCATGCGCCAGTGAGCACGCACGGACCATTAGGGTCGGGACCAGAGGTGGTGGGCGACACGGATTTGATGGGAATAGTCGGATTCGAATATGTTTTGGGTTCTTAATAAACCGATCGATTACTTTAGTTTGACCTCCGCTCTGTATGCGCTCTTTTCTCCATAATTTATGACAAACATTGGAATTCAAAGGGAAAAGAGATTTTTTTTTAAAGTATGCTGGGTAGATTGATTAAAAAAAATGTTTGTTTAAAGTACCTTCTCGCTGTTGCTTTTAACTTTCCGATTCATATCTGAAATGACTCCTCATATCCCGGCTATTCTCATATTATTTAATCTTGATAGTTTAGGCTTACATTTCATAAAAATAATGCCATTCATCTCTATTAGCCAGAACAAAGTTTCAGAAAAAAAGAAATTCACGCAACATATTTCTGGGCATTTTTTTTTTCTGATTCAAAATCACATGTTGTCTATTAATACCTTGAGATAATGTTTACATTGTTTCATTAAGCGTCACCGCTTTAAGTGAATACATGTAATAACTTACAGAATTAGCGCTTATGACATACATATAATTTTGGAATACTCTGTATAGTTATTATTTTAGCCACACATGTGGGTTTTTGTTTTGTTTACAAAAGTTATTTTTGCTTGATGTTGTTTTAGTGAAATTCATTGTTTTCTTTGCTTACTTTAAAGTTATTCTCTCTAATATTTCAATATATTTTACATTCCGTTAACTTAAAAATACAAGAACGCTGCGACGTCACGGGCAAAATCACAGGCGCCAGAAGAATATCCGTATTCGTACAAGCGCCCGTGCTAAAGTTTGAGAAAGAACCGGCTGGGCTCGGCCCTGGGGCCATCAATGGTACCGTTCCGGCGATGCCGCCCTGGCCGTGACTAATCCCTTTCTTCTGTTTTCCCCACGCGCTCCTAATCCACCGCAAAAAGAACTTCCAAGGAAAGACTGCTTTAGTACTTATTTGATTTTTTGTTTGATTTATTTGAAAGAAAGAACAGTTCAAATTTAGACGAAAATAAGAAGGAAAAAAAAAGATGTGCGTATTAAGGCGATGATATTCCATCGCATGGGCACGTGTGAGTTGATAGGAACGCCAACAAATACATGTTTGCTGCGGTTTTTTGTCTTTATTTATTCAGTTTTTATTATTTTGGACCAAATAGATGCTAGTGTTTTTTAACGTTATATCGGTTCTTCTTTTGATTTTTTTTTTTTTTTGCGTGTGTGGGGAGGGGGGAGTGTAATGTTATATCGGTTCTTCCTCCTCATTTGATTTATGTGTGCATAGCGAGTCTTTGTTGTGGTCCATGCTAATCCTAAGACATTAAATTGTTTAAAATAAGAGGGAAAAAAACAACAACTCTGGCAACAGATCTATAACCGATCAAAGCAGAAATAACTAGTCTACTCGGTAACCTCCATAAGAGCAGAATGATTGCTATTACAGCCACCATCAAAGGAACCATCAGAAGCGCGTTTAGCAGCACGGTCCCTGACGAATGATACCAACGTCAAAAGTAACACCAGAAAATGCAAGCTACTGGCGACTGACGTCATAGAGGTTCAGCAACGGTGGTTCTCTCTCTCTCTCTCTCTCTCTCTCTCTCTATGTCTCTTGACATCTATCTCTTCTGTTAATTTATCTTTGCACTTTGCTGTTTTCTTTTTTCTAATCATAGCGAAATGAGTCACGTAGATTGGTATTAATTTTCTCCATTCATTACACCTTGTCAGCTAAACGCTCCATACCACAGGCTTGGCGTGCGTGCATGTGCACGTAAAATATATATTGCGGATGGGATAAAAACAGCCTTCGTGTTGACTGATGAATGCAGGAGATTATGAAATTTGATGAAATGTTATCGCCATTTTAGTCTATCATGATTATGTAAAGACAGCAAACGGTGCATGTATGGGTGTGATAAAATTTAATTTTCTCTGATTTGATTAATTTCGATTTCTATCAGTTCTTCTTCGGAGTACATATTGCCAATCGCCAACTTTACAATAAAAATAACCAACAAAAAACAACAAAAACATGTCTCGACGGAAAAAATTGAAAGCTTTTTTCAACAACAAAAAATCAATATTACTAATACTAATTGAAAATGCACTCTTTTACGGGTTTTTTCCTCTTACGCCCTCAACAAAAGCGACTGGTAGGTCATACAATCATGTAGCTTTACAACTAATCATATAATTATCGTTGCATGCAACGTATGGTAGGAAACCGCTGCTATCAAAGGTTTCTGGAAACATTTTGTTTTCATTTAAACAATTATTAAAATTGTTTAAATGATATGTGTTTTATTTTCTCCTTTTTAGCTGGGTGAAGGTATTATGTTTCTACTTGTTCTTAAAGTCCTAGTTATGTACGCTTAGTGTTGGGCCCTACAGGTCTAGATCCTCTGCAGAATGCTGAGTACTGGATAAACCTTTTTGGAGAAAAGGAGCCAGAGATAGAGGAGAGGGAGAGAGAGAGAGAGAGAGAGAGAGAGAGAGAGAGAGAGAGAGAGAGGTGGGGGAGAGGGGGAGGGGAGAGATGAGGGTTGTGGGATCGAAAGAGAGGGGTTGTGTGTTCGGGCAAGGGGGAGAAAAGGTCTGAAGAGGGATAAATTGATTTAAACGGGGTAAGAAAAGAAGGCTTTTAGTCACACAAACAGATAAAAATATGACGGTTTTACATCCAAACAAATCGACATTTGATTTGAAAAAAGCAACAACCCAGCAGCAACAACAACAACAACAACAACAACAACAACAACAAAAACAGCTAAAAGAACAACAACAACAACAACAACAACAACAACAACAGCAATAACAGCAACAACAACATATACCCGAACTTAAAGAAATAATTATTAAAACACTAAGTATTGCTAGCGTATTCCTAAAAGATCATCGTATATGGCGACAGTCCCAAGAATAAATTCTGTCTCAGCTGGTCTCGACCTACGGTTTTCAGCTATTGTCTCTAATTGTAACTGTAGGAATTGGTGATTTGCGTTTGTTTTTACGGCACAGCCCAGTAACGCTATATTGTACCCATGATGTCCTAGGACAGATAATACATTAGTTTGTGTTCAGCACACAAAAAAGGGAATACAAAAAATGTTAAAAAGTGTAAGGGGAGTAACTTTTTAATTAGGTTTATGTTAAGAATTATCCCCCTTAACGACTAAAACAAAAGAGGAAGAGAGAGAGAGAGAGAGAGAGAGAGAGAGAGAGAGAGAGAGAGAGAGAGAGAGAGAGAGAGAGAGAGAGAGAAAATTACAAAGAAAAAAGCACATTGCATTTGAATTATTATGTTCTTTCTGCAATAATTTCGCATTTCTTGCTCTGCATATTACGGAAACCCAGTAAGTTTTAATTTGCATTCTTTGTTTTTTTTTAATTGGAAGTCAATTGCTTTTTTTGCCCGTAGTACCATTTACAAATTGACGCAGGTCGACATAATTATATCTCAGTCGGTAGTGCCATGAACTGACCAGTTGGAGTTATGAGGTTTGATTTCAACTCGTGCTCAAGTGTCTGTTTACAATTCTTCAGAAACCGAGGACAGCTTGAACGATTCATAGATGCTTTCCCTTCCATTCTCTAATTGTCTCGCCTTTCCGTGACTTCATCAAACTGTTGTGGACTTTTGATCTTTTTTTCTAACCCCTTTTTTCTTTTCCTTTTCTCTTTTGTTTCTCTTAAATGTTTTCTATATAATTATTGTCTCTTTTCTTTTCACAGAACAGCCGGTACCTCGCAGCTCAACACCACCACCTCTCTCTCTCTCTCTCTCTCTCTCTCTCTCTCTCTCCTCTTACACCTTCACATTCCTCCGCTATGAATTGCTCAGAATTCCTACTCGCACTTTTTACTCTATCCCTTTTCTAGTGCTCAACCACTACAACCTTTAAAGCTCCCATTTGCATTAAAACCCAAAGGATCTAACATGAGCAAACATCGTTTTAAAAGTAAACAACAGAAACGGGGTTCGAGGTGCTTTCACACGATAACTCATCCATTCAAAAGGTTAAAATTCTAACAACGTTCAGCATTCAATCTAACGGCCTCAGAGAGAAATTTGCCAAAGCCGAGTTCAAAGCCGTTTGCCTTATCCGATTTTTAGAGAAAAAAAAATCAAAAGGGAATAACCAAGCAATTCATTTAAAGAACATACGGGGGGATGGGGGAGTTTTTTGTTTTGTTGTTTTTTTTATAGTTTTTTTTTTACCTCTTTTCTGAATCGCCCACCGGGAATTTCCGCGCCTTTCTCTATAAGGAGCTAGGGCGAGGCTGCCAATGTTTAGAGTCGTGCCTAATGGGGATTTTATCTCGGAGAGAATGTGCTGGTCCCCCGCTCCAACACGGCTCCAGTGAATGTCTCCGTAATTTTCTTGATCCCTGTCCATTTTAACAAGGAGTGATTGGAAGGGGGACGAGGGTGAGAAATCGAAGGAGAAAACTACAGTGATGGAGATAATAAAAAGGAGAGATTCTGGAATTGACGGAAACGTGCATGCAAATAATTTTTATGAATGTATAAATCGATAAATAGATTTACACACAATAAAGGTTGAGACAGAACTTTTAAGGGGGGAAAGGTACAAAGAGAAAGAGACATTGAGAAAGAAAGAAAGAAATAAAGAAACAAAGAAAGAAAGAAAGAAAGAAAGAGAGCAAGATAGAGAGAGAGAGAAAAAAAAGAGAGAGAGAGAGAGAGAGAGAGAGAGAGAGAGGGGGAGGCATATAAATAGGCAGACAGATAGAGACAGGGACAGAAACAGACAGTCAGACAACTGCAGGTCAAGGTGGAAATATAGAAGGCTACAAAAATGGACGGAGTGGCTAAAGGAGTTAGAAAAGAATAAGCAAAACTGAGATGAATAAAAGTGAGCTTGGAAAGAGTGAATAAGAGAGAGAGATAGAGAGAGAGAGAGAGAGAGAGGGAGAGAGAGAGAGAGAGGGGGGGCACAGACACATAAAGAGGAACACACGCATAGGCATAGAGGTTGTTAAAGACATGAGGAAAAGAGACGCAATTTAGGGAATCGGAGGAAGGATTAGAAAGGAAGCTTAGAAATTGGAGACTGGAGGAGAGAACGGTGGGTAGGGCACTAGCCTTATCAATGGAAATAATCAGAGAGCTTATAAAGTTAAAGCCCTGTTTACAACAGAACCTTCCTAAAAAGTGATACCTTGCCGTTGGTTGGTAGGCTTGCGTGATTCAATGACCTCTAGAGCTATGCTGGCTGAAGATCCGTCTCCTGGTAGAGTCACCCAAGCCAGGAAGATGCCAGACTAAGAGTACTCATTGGCCATCCAGGTTGGGGGGTGGACACGGGGTCAACAACTGCGTCTCGTAAAAACAACAACAAAAACAATGTTACAGAAATCGCAACGAATATCCATAAAACCAGCTTAGTTGAGGGGGATTCTCCTGTAGAGCTCATGGCGTGGACTGGTGAAAGCCCTAGGGAAGCTGGTGTGCCGACAACTCTTTTGAAGACCAAGACCAAGACCAGGATAGGGACTTGGGATATGAGAACCCTGTGTAAAACCAGGAAAATCGCACAAGTATGTGGAGAAATGAACAGTTACAACTTGAAGATATTGGGCCTCCGTGAGACCAGATGGACAGGGGCAGGAAAGGCAGCAGGTCCATACGGCATACCAATTGAGACATGCTACAGCCACCCCTATGCAAGATCTGGAAACGAGAGCAAGTTACAGAAGACTGGAAAAGAGGTCACCTTGTAAAGCTGCATAAGAAATGGAGACCTGCCATCTTGCGGCAACTGGCTAGAAATCATGCTGCTATACATCCCGAGCAAAGTTTTAAACTAGAATCATGTTGGAGAGACTGGAGACCACCATGGACAAGAGATCCCATGACGGGCAGCAGGCTCCTGATAAGATCGCCCCTGCACAGACCTCATAGCTACCATGCGTATCATCATCGAGCAGTCATATAAATGGTAGACGGTCCTGTGTGCAGTTTTTTTTTAAACTTTCAAAAGGCACTTGACAGCGTCGACCAAGATATCATCTGTAAACTGATGTACCACAATGGCTTTCCATCGAAGGTAGTCACTATAATTGAACAACTTTATAAGGACGCCACTTGTCAAGTCATCCACGATGGGAAACTATCGGAACCCAGTAACGTAAAAACTGGCGTCCTCCAGGATTGCTTGCTCTCGCCGACGATCTTCCATATGGTGGTTGACTGGTTTATGAAACAAGCATCAATAGGTCAAAGAACGGGCGTCCATCCAGTGGGCTTTCATGAAACAGCTGGAGGATCTGAACTTTGTAGACGACATCAGCCTTCTCTTCCTAAATCAACAAGAAATACAAGAGAAGATGTACCGTGTAGAAGCAAAAGCCAGAAGACTTAGACTCCGGATGAACATTAGAAAAATTGAGGCCATGCGAATCAATAACAGGCAAGCATATCCACTGCGTCTACACCAGAAAAACACCAAAAGAGACCGGTCTGGAGGTCTACAGCTCTGTCGGTCCTAAACAAGATCCGCATCTTTATTGCCAACGTCAAGTCGGGCTAACCATATAGCTCAGAAACATAGCGCGTCACCAAGATCAACATCCATAAACTGCAAACATTCATTAACATATATATGCCTCAGAAATATCCCCAACCTCAGGTGGCCCGTAGTTGTCTCAACAAAGAGCTGTGGGATAAAGCAAAGCAAACCCCCATCGAGACAGAGTTTTTTTTAAAAAAAGCAAAAGGGGCTGGATAGACCAAACTCTTCGAAAACATGTGTCCAACATCTCAAGGAAAACGCTAGAGTGGAACTCCCAAGGCAAACGCAAGGTCAGACGCCCCAAGCAGACTTGGCGGCGTAGCACCAAATTCACTCTAATGTTTAGACGTTCAACTCGACGATTTTATTGAGGATACTCTGAGAGTGATCTCTCTTTGTGCGAGATTAGGGTCTACCCGACTGTCAGTGCCAACAAGCACGACTAGTAAAGCTAAAACTATACATTCTGGCATATTTGTAGGGCTAATTTTTTAAGTAAATAATAAGAATAACAATTTAAAACATTAATAATGATGATAATAATAATAATA
>RQTK01000455.1:244535-310001 GCA_003991915.1 Elysia chlorotica
GTAGTAGTAGTAGTAGTAGTAGTAGTAGTAGTAGTAGTAGTAGTAGTACTATTATTATTATTATTATTATTATTATTATTATTATTATTATTATTATTATTATTATTTTTACTATTTTTACTGTTATTATAATTCTATAGGGTGAATGCAATACGTGTACAGATAAGAGGTGGCGGTGAAAGTTAAATTACGGCAATCGTTAGCAATTACACTATATCGCAGTCGAGTAAAAAGAATAACGTATGAAAATTTCACTGTTAGAGCGGGGTTATCAGGCATTCCATATGAACCGATCGCACTATTCTGACACAGCCATGAGGAAACAAGGGGGCGGAACTGGAGACTTCCTGAATATAGGTCTTAAAATTCACTACGTGTCTGGCTTGGGTTTAGGAAAAAAGAAATAGATCCGCTCGTCAGATTTATGCCGAAATAAACAAGAAAACCCCACACCTGTCCAGTCATGCCGAGTGTCAGATTGTTAGAGACGTAGGTCTACCTTATGACATGGGATCTGGGATATAACATTGACCTTAAAATTATGGATGCATTAAGTGTTAGTGAAATGTGCAAGACGATAATTTGAGCTTTTTCATCATTGTTTTTCATCTGTACATGTCACAGGCCCCGAAATTATTAGATCCAATCCTATGAACGGATTTAGAGAATTCAACATTGCCAATGGATTATAAGCGTTTTGGCATAAAAAAAGCACTATGCACTTTCAGTTTAACTAAGCAAAGCCAGTGGTTATGCAGAACAGAAAACCTAATAAAGAAACCTGTTTAACCAATACTTACAAATGATAACGGATTTTTATTTTATTTCGCAAGTTCGACTTATTGTTTGCGCCACTTATGCATAGCAACTTCTATAACCATCAAAGAAAAATGTTGAAGGGAAGTTACAATAAGAGATTAGATAATAAATTAATATAAGTCCCAAATTCGTTTTTGCATTTCTTGCTACCATGTACATGCATTTCTAACTTTAATCAGACATCCCCACCCAAGTAAACTGCATTGTATACAAAAGAGATAATTAACAAATGTAACACAAAGTACACAAACGTATTAGGACTTAGTGGTCTAGGAAAAAATAGAGCAGTAAAAGAAAGACACACACACACAAACATATATATAAATAAATAAATAAGATGGAACTCAACTCATCGTTATCATTTCCAATTTTTTATTAACCCCTCAACAATAACAAAATATTGGTAGTTTCACACACATAAATGCAAATAAGGACAAAAAAGATACATGTACACATGACTTTAAACAAAAAGGGCTTTTGCACAATTGAGAAAAGGTTAGAAATGTGACACGCTTAAATCCTTTTTCTTTCAATTTTATGTAAAAATTTAAATTTTAATTGAAGCAATTATCAAAGATCAAGAAAAACATTTTTTCTTACACTCATAATTTCATGTCTTTTCCTTTTGTGGTTGATTTTGATGTTTGATTGTTTGATTTTTGTTTTCTTTTTGTTTGATGATGCATTTGGCAACTCACAAAACAAGGCAAAATTTATCATTGAAAGAACTTAAACTAAAGCCAGTTTATGACCTTCTCTACACTAAGTTACTTTTAAATCTGTGCATGCAGAGCTTTTAAATTTATAAAAAGAAAAAAGTGTACATGTACATGCCAAATAAATAAAAATTTATCATTGAAAGAACTTAAACTAAAGCCAGTTTATGACCTTCTCTACACTAAGTTACTTTTAAATCTGTGCATGCAGACCTTTAAAATATAAAAAGAAAAAAGTGTACATGTACATGCCAAATAAATAGATTTGTCGGGTATGTTATAATTAAGTATTTCTTAAAATTGATAAATTAACAGTCAAGTAACAATAAGGCAACATTACAAATTCATGAGCTGATACTCTCAAATGTTTTTTTGTTTTTTTTGTTTGCTCAGTGCCCCCAGAACTTTTTTAATGTGTCAGAGCAAAATTTTCTAAGGATGAACATCATCATGAAAACTGTAAGATTTAAAAAGATTTTAATACAAATAATGTATATGTATACTTAACCCCAATTACAGCAAATTAAACATTAACCTTAAGGCAGTAAAAAGTAATATTGTGATGTAATTACATGTAGTAACTGAAGCAATCCCATTCACCAATAACTCAGAGTTTAAAGAGTAAATAAAGTATGTAAAAACTTGAATAAAGAATAAAAAACTAAACATTATACGATAATACATTTTCACTAGAAAGGAAAAAAAAATGAAAATTGTCCAACAAACGGAAAACTTGAAGGAAGTTATATAGCTGCCACATCTTTTTTTTTTTTTACTCTCGGAAGAGCATTTCACCAATAACTTGGCAAACAATTCTTTGATAACATGAGATATGCAGGTTCCAGACAGAAAGATCAGGTAGTTTTTTGTGGTTCTCATTCTGCTTAAAAGTTTACAACGGTTTAGTTGAACTTTCAAGCAAAACTAGAGAGGTAAACACACCATTTAACTTGTACTGTCTCAATGTTGTTTTTAGCTTTCTTTTCTTGGGTGTGTAATTTTTCTTTATCATGCTTAGAGGAGCAGTTAGATTTTAAAGTCTTGTAGGAATAAAAAAAAAAAGTCTTGTTTTCATAATTTCACATTAACTTGTGACCTAGTAAAATTCTTTACGAGGAAAAGTCCAAATGTATGAAAATGGTGTTGCTAAGATAAACAATTACTCTCTACAGAAAATATTGCACTGTTGGTTTTTAATATGTTTGCAAACAAAAATACATTCTCTAAATAGCTTTATAAAAAAGGGCTCTTTTGCCAAAATGTAAAGGTGAAATAAAATTTTAAACTTTTTCTTATATACTAATTACTATATATTCCAAAACTGTTACTTCACAACTGATATTTTTAAATGCTTTAATCTAAAAGTTAATATCTCTGGAAGTGTGGAAGTATTCTTCCTAGAAAACCAAAAGAATGTTCAAGAGCTTTTTTGGACTCTCTAAGTTCTCGTTAAGTGTATTGTTTAACAATCACTGTGATAAGGAAGATCAGCTGGAAGCTTCCACACCAGAGCGTGTCCACAACAGGTAAGCCCCGTACATCAGGCCCATCAGCGCCACCGAGACTAGCATGCTCCGCCAGTTCTCCCAGCGCAGTTCCTTTAGCTGTTTACCTAGGAGATTCAAGGAGAGAACAAAGTTGACAGATAACACATTTTCATAAATTCTGTTGAATGGTGTCATATTTAATAAGAAAAGGTGGTTTAGGGCTTGATTACTCTACCTATAAATGTACGAAAATATGCTTTTTAAATCTAACACTTTTCATGATATTGTTCATCCTTGGAAACTTTTGCTCTGGCACATTAAAAAAGTTCTGGGGGTTGCAATGAACGTGATTATAATTTTTTTTTTTTTTTAAATTGATTATAGACAATTTTTTTGTGTTCAAATTTGATAGAAATTAGAGAGGATGTGGAACAAATTTAAATATTAAAAAAAAAAATTTGTTTAATCCACCATTTCAAGTGGTATCCAAATTCTAAAACTGATTGCAATGGCATCTAAAAACTTCAATAATTTTTGCAATATTATCTTTTTCGTTTTAAAACTTAAACTGCCTAGGATTGAAATAATTTTGATCTGCCTACGCCCATAAAATTCTGGAAGTTTTTCATAGTTATTAATAGGAATTGTTGGAATGATGAGCTGTGTACATTTTTATAGTGAACTCTACATGTTTCCGAGTTGTGAGTTGTCAATGAGTAGTTTTGGTGTTGCAATCAAGATCTCCGCTTCCAGGCAAAAAATCCAGCTCTTGACAAGCACCGAGAAGAAATGTGTTAGTCAGATCTACCCTAGACAATCTCCAAACATGACAATAAGATTCACTCCTACTTACGGTTGCTTTTGATTTTCTTTTCCATGACTTTCTTTTCTGTTTTCAAATCTGACCTGATAAAATAAAAAAAGCAAGTACAAGAATATGATCCCCCCCAAACAGCCATTAAAAAAAAACAACCCCCAAAAAACCCAAAACAAGCAACAAAAATGAATTATTTTTTCTAACTGGCTGTTAAAATTGCATGTATACAAATGCAAACAGTATTGCTTTTGGTGTCATTCTCTGCATCCCCTGTTCTGCATTTTAAGTCTTAGTATTGTTCTAGTTAACCTCAAAGATTTTATAGGTAGCGTATTCATTGGTCGGTGGGTGAAAAAAAAGGAGGGGGGGGGAAGAGAGAGAGAGAGAGAAGGAGATACTGAAAGATAAGCAAAGAGGAAAAAGAAGGAAATAACGAAAGACAGACATAAGTAACATATACACAGAGATAGGAAGAAAGATATGGAAAGAGACGGATAGACAGACAAATAGAAGGGAGGGGGCTTATGGATGGAGATAAATTTTAAATTTATAATCTGAATAAATTATAAGTCAAAGGTTATACACGTATCAGAAAAGTAAAACACATAATTAAGTTTTGCTAGATTTTTTCTAATGTCTGTTTTAAAATAAATAAATGCCTCTGAGCATTATTTGCCACTATTTGGTGGGCAGGACACACATGCACATGATAAAATAGCATATAAATATAAATTTAAATTCATGAAGTTCTGTATAATTACCATTCTTCATTTGTCATAATAGTGAGTCTATTCATGCGCTCAATTTCATCAAGTCTTGTTTCAATCTTCTTGATTTCTGCCTCAACATCCTCAATCTGTGCAAGCATATATAAAAAAGGCAACATAACAATAAGAAGTTTTCATGAAGTCTTTGATTTATGAAACTTAATACTTGCTAAATGCAACGAAACACAAATTGGTTTTGAGATGTCCAATATTAAATATAAACTTGCATGACCAATGATAATTTTTTTTTGTACATAGCACCAGCATCTTTAGCCATAAATATTTAAAAAATTATGGTACAGTAAGTAAAATCACATGCATAATGTGGACCAGAGGTGGCTGTTTGGTGGTATTTGCCCAGCAACAGGTGACGGATTCCTCCAGTAAATTCCAGATAAATTGGCAGACACTTTTCTGCCTCTTACCCCAGAGCACACTGCGCCAGGTTCAATCGTACAATCAGACGGAAACCTGTCCTTCAATAACACAGTTATCCTGCCTGTGAACTCTCCATATTAGCACTTAGTTGTAATTCATGAGAAGAACCTAGTCACTGGAGCCTGTACAAACCAATCAGAGTGCTACCGGAAAAAACTCCAAGACAAAATGCAAGTGTTTGAGCAGAGTTCACAATTCTAATTTAGAGTCGCACCTTGACAAATTTATGTGGCAAGAGAGGTAGGCAAATTCACACCAAGAGGCTTTAGCAAAATATAATGCAACATGTAGCCCAATGGTATCTTGTTTAGATAAGTAGAAATAAATTCTGTTTTTATACTGTACAGACTAGGCTACTGCAAAAAATGGCAACATTTTCTAAACGTAGGTGTAAAGGAGTGTAAAAAAAAAATGTTGCTGGTGGCTGAAGCCTGAAACTTGCGATAGAAATGATTATGGGTCTCGTATTTTACCTACCTGCTGTGTAATTGTACCGGTTCCCATTTGTGATACGAATTAATCATTTATTTGATATACAATTACGATTCAGAGAGGTATAAAATCGTCATACATTAGAATGCAACAGGAAAGCTTAACAATATTATTAGTACATGTATTATCTATGGTGAATCCACTTCAATCCAACCCTGTCGATCCGACACGTTCAAGTTTGTTATTCATCCAATGTTTTTGCAATTTGCACAGCAGAGGTCTACTTTCACTTTCGATTATGCACATCATGCCGGCCCTGGGCCCATTTTAAATCGTTTGATTGAAGATATGCATATAAGGAACTGATACTATTTCTTCTCTTCTTTCAAGTTGCAGTAGTAAATTAAAAAAAGTTAAAGACGTGCGTTTTAGCGAACAATGCATTTTAATGGGAGAAAATGTAATGGGATGCTATTTTACAATTGCAATGCAACTTTCTTAGAAAATCTGGGTTAGGTACTGGATGGTGAATTGTTGTTTGGATGAAATCGAAAGTTGTTTCTGATGATCTGATCCGTCAATCTCAGAGCATGTTTTAAATGTTTTGTCATTCTATGTCACACTCTCTTTTTTTTCCTTCTTAAGCGTTAGATTCTACAATTGAAAAAAAAATAACAACAAACAAACCCAAATGCTGGATGAGCGGAGCTGAACTGGAGTGCAAGGTAGCTCAAAAGCTAGACGTTGAATTTGAACAGAAAGCATAGATTGCCTAGATTTCTATATCAAGAAGTTTTCATATCTCTGTTGGTATCCATTCCTGTTGGTCTACATTTATGTGCAGGGATTTGGGATTTTGTCCCTTCTGGTTGGGTCAGTATCAGTGCAATGTAAATGGCCGTGACAGAATCCCTCCCCACACTGGTGTAGCCTAACTGCTGACGTTGAGCGTAAAACAACTCGATCAACCAATCTGTGTAGGATTATTTGTGAAACCAATCTTTCTATCTAGTGGTTACCTATTTTTAGAGCTGAACGAAGAGAGAGAGCTTCATAGAATTACATGTTACACTGTTCCTCTCCTCTATTCTTCACTGTCTACAAGGTCTTTAGATTCCATGCAAAACAGGTTTGCAGATGGGAATTCTTGGGTCATGACGGATCATACATTTCACTGATGCAAAGCTGTAGCAAGGTGGTTGTAGTGTGATTCAAACCCGGATATCCTACATCACCTATAGATCTAGGCCTTCAATAAATTAGGAATAAATAAAATTGAATTTTAATGGTTTCAAGATTGAGCTGTTAGATGTTTGTCAACATTTTGTCAACTTTCTCCAAACCCAATAATGGCCAATTTAAAGGTTACTGATCTATGATTTCAGATCAGAATGACGTATATAATATGATGTGCTTTAGTCTAATTGATTATAAATGCACCTATTTTTTTGTTTTCAACAGCTACATTTCTGTCTTTTTTTCTACGAAGTCATTCACATTTTAAGATTTAATAGTTAAATTTAAATGCACAGTACAATTTATCAATTTGATCTAAGTTCTAAATCATGCTTGATATTGAATAATACATTTTACATGCACATATAATGTATGAAAAAATCATTCTAAATTGCAAATGGCTCTAAGATTTGAAAATTGCTATTTTGTGCATAGTAATAATTTTGAAGAGACTTACAATTTTTCATTTCAGCAGATGGATGTTTTTGACTTCTTCACATCTTCACTAGAAGAGTGTAAACAGATTGCAGCTGCTCTTGTGGAGATCGGTTGCTGTGCAAGATGTCTTTTAAGATTTCTTGGGGAGAATAAAACTTCTTCGTACAAGCATTCTCATCAGGTACAATGAACCTCCCATATAGCAAAACCTCGGCTGTGACGAAGACTATCTTAGGGACATATTTTATAACCCTATATAAACCCAATGGATAAATGAAACTTGGGCTTTTTTGCCACATATAATTATGATGGTATCTTCAAAGGTAAACCTTTTTTTTTGTAAAGCTATTGAATACAAAGGCATCTGCTTAAAATAAACAGTTTGAGGACGCCTAAAACTTAACATTAAATAGTATAGATATTGCCTCATAAATAGCTTGAAAGCATGAGTTTAAGGTAGGTGAATGGTTTGAACATGAAGATTGTGTATTTTGACCTATTTTCAGTTTAATATGCTCTATGTTTTATAGGTTGGATGATGCTCCAATATGAGATTAAAACGAAAAATATTTTTTTAGAACTTAATTGAATCCAATAAGGCAGCCAATAGGACTGATATATCAGAATGTTTCAAAACATCCTTAGATAAATATCAATAAAACTCAATCAAATTTTCTGTGTGTTCTAGATATATTTATGCAGAATTTGAACTATTCCCAAGATGTTAACTTAAAAAATAATTTTTTTTTCTTTCAAATTTTAAATTATATTGGGTTGCAGAAAAGGGAAATACATGCCCCTTGACATGGAAACATGTGTTGAAAAGGAAAAGGTTTGATTTAAAGTAAATTATTTTGATTGAACTTTCAAAGCATATTAAATTTTTTTTTGTTGTGAGGATCACTTGTCATTGCTGCTTTCCAGAAAGTGTATGATGTGCTGGGGCTTGAGAGGAGTCCAAATCTGGGCAGTGAGCAAGTCTGCCCGTGCCCAAGCTGTCTTGGTATCCTACAGAAATATGCTGACAACCTTTTCTTGAATAAGGTGAGTTTTAAAACTGAAGAGCTTAAATATCTTTTCAAGGCTATTCACCAGATTACGACCTTTTACACACAAATTTATAATCTTTTATTGTATGTATATATATTTTTGCCTTTTTATTATGAGAGGTAATGCTATCAAACTTTTGCATGCACGTAGGATAAACTGCTTGTCTGTTCAGTGCAATTGAGCTATAAAGGCATTAGGTCCAGTTTAAAATCCTGTTCTACCCATTGACCTAATAATGAAGATGGGCTAATGCCCCTGTAGGGCACTACTTTTTTCGCGATACCTGTGTGCGAGCTATAAGACCCTCTTTTGTCTGATGGCTGTCTTCGTTATGAGATGAGATGATGTTCTTGACTAGAAAACTGTGATAGTCATTCATTAAATAGTTCACTTGAGGTTTACTTTACTGCCGTTCCTGTTTATTTTTTGTTTGACTTAATCGTTAACTTTTGCTGTGTTTCTACACACCGTGAAGCTAAGCAAGTGAACATAAAGTGTCTAAAACTGAATATAGCTAACACCACTCACATCGCTGTGATCTCATTAATTATGATTTCTCTAGCTTAAAATGAATGAATCAAATTAATCCGAGGCTTATGGGAAAGAGGTGTCTTATCTCGACTGGCAGTCGCTTCCGGTCTGTCTCATGTCGGACATATTGCTTAGCCTTTCTAGTTTCTAAATATCACTGGTTCTACCATGGTCATTTAAGTTTTAGTTTCTTGTCTGATCTTCCTTTTTAAATTTTTTTTATTGCATTGTAACATAGTATTTTACAACACAATATTTCATAATCATGCACAAATCTTTTCACTTACCATACAGCCAAGTTGACATTTTTTTTTGGGAGTCATTATCTAAACAGGATGCAACAATCAAAGAATTATCAATGGCAAAAGATTTTTTTTAATAGTAATTTTTACCAATTTTTCTTTATATTAAACATTGGAATAGTTCATGGACATGTGTCTGGTCAACCTTTTTTCCCTTGTGAAGAAGGCCTTAAATATAAAATATACCCTTCTTTTATTGTATGCCTATCTTACCTTATTAATTTGTTGGTTGTGTCAACTCAATGTCCCTAAAAATATCCCATAGGATGATAATCAAATACCTCTGTTTTCCCAACAGATCCTTAAGACAGTTGAAGAAAACAGCTATGAGTTTTCAGAATACCAGTGCTCTCTCATCCTACCAGTTAGCATTGCAATTCGACAGCGTTCAATTCATATTTTTCTCAAGAAAAAGTTTGGGTAAGAACCCAGTTTTACTTGGAATTCGCTTGCTGGCAAATGATTTCATCAAATCAATCTTTTCTTCATAAAAAAAGAAGACAAGATTCCTTTCTTTAATATATTTTGTACATTTATTTTTACTGCTACTTTTCTTTAATGTTTGGTAAGAGGATTTTCTTTTATGCAGTAAAGGCGAAAATTTGGGCCATAAAGGAAATCTTGTCAAAATTTTAGATTTTTTCTTTTTAAATCATCTCTAAAACATTATTTAAACAGTGAGGGAAAAAATGTGCTACAATAATTTTTAAATGCGTTCTGCTTGGGTAATGGCTGAGAATTTTGGTCTTGGTACATAATTTTTCATGATATGTTGGCATGCAGATTGTTAAGCATATATATTTTTTCGAACTCACAATGATTACTTAATTATTTTTTTTACATAAGATAAGTAGATAAGTTACAACTTTCAGCTGTCAGTTAGGGTGCTAAAAGTGCTATTTTTTGTATGGGATGCATATTTTTTTATTAATACTAGTCGAAGGCAAATGAATGAGAGGCAGCTTTAAAGCATATTTTTTGCTGTTCTGGATATACATCTATACTTGAAGTTAGTTGTCTTCCCTGAAGTGTAAAAAAAAGTACTATTTTGTATTCTTTAACCCCTTCGTTCTCTTTTAATGGCAGGGATATCTACTCTATACGAGAAGATGATCTACCCACTGTAAAGGATATCTGGAAATGGAGCTGTGGTTTTAAAGTTGGTGAGCTCCTGTCAGCTCAGTTTCAGAACAAGGTACTTTTATTTCTAACTGAATTAAATTAAAAAGAGAAAAAAAACTTCATGTCAAGAATTTCATAAGATACATGTATTTAACAAGTACATTTGACGCAGTGGTGAAGGGGCTGGATTTGACTTTCTATGCAGTTGAATTTTTTTTTAGCCTCTGTGTCAACCCAACTTGGAATGGGTAGGGGAGGCTCTTGAGTCATGTTGAGGAAAGCAATGTCAAACTACCTTGCAAATGCCGTCTGCCTAGTACAATCAGGACCCTAACTCTTGGTACCTGAACACTGTCATAGAACGTGGGACCAACTTTACTGTTACTACATGTATTTAATGATTATTTTTTCTCCTTTACTTTTCCAATCCAGCAGCCATATGAGCCTAGGCCCTTCTAATGGATGCCATGACCAAGAATTTTTTTTAGAAATGAGTCTTTTCTTTTTTTTTAATGCTTTTGTTAGTGTACATGTATTACAACAATTTTTTTTTACGATCCTCACATTTCTCCACCTTGTTTTATTTTCAGAGTGAATTTGACATTCTGATGACTTTTACATACCCACAGTCAGACAAAGAGTGCTCATTTTTGTAAGTTCTTAATTTTTGAGTTTCAGAAATCATAATGGATATAGGATATTTGTTTTTCATTTTTTAGGACACCTCATGGAATTAAATTATTTCACATATTTTTACTTTTCTTTTCATCGAACAACATTGGCATGCCCATGTTTAAACAAATTCTAAAGATTCTTTAAGCAAGACTTTGAAGGAGAGATTATGAATGATCAAGCCCATAGTAAATAGGCAAAGAGGTGCCAGATCTGATAGAATGGAGGTTCACTGTTCAAATCCTTGTGTTTGCTATCTTGGGTAAGGATAGGATCCCATGTAGCTAGAGCCTAATTTTTTTTTATTGAAACTGAAAAGTTACTGTAGATCATACAAAGTCGTTAAGTTTTGTTGCATCCTTTTAGTTCAATGCTTAGAATATACAGTTCCTCAAAAGCATATCAGACAAAGATGGTGCAGGATGACAAAAAATGGTAATACAAAAATCCTTTATGTTTTTCACATAAGAATCTTAGATATTTAAATTATTAACTTTACTCTGATATCAAATGTTTATATCTTTTTATCCATGGTAAAAATGGCAAATGAATTATCTTTCCATTAAAAGGGAAGTAATTACAGTAAAACATGACTACAACGGAACCTTTGGTTGTAAGCAAGTCCCCGTTTTAGTGATGCTAAGAAAAACACTACCGAAAATTATTTTAACATTTACATCCTCATTTTTTAAACAATAAAATTAGCATGACTTATGAGCCTTCTGTCTTTAGTTCATTGAGTTTTGTTTTTGTTATGTTTTTTTGCTTTGTTTTTGTCGCTCTCAATCTTCTTTTGTTTGTCCATGGTTACTCAGAGTCATAGACTATCTAAGCCCCACAGTACAGCAACACCCATAACCCCCCACCCCCCACACCCTCCTCCCTTTCCTCTCAGTCTCTATCTCTTTTGTCAGTTCCGCCTCGTTCATCAGTGGGCTGACCAATCCATTCGCCGCACCGTTGACAAAATGCCTATTGAACACCCCTTCCCCCTGCTGTCATATTATTACACACAATATCACATTACTTGTTCGCATTCTTTGTCTAGACCTAGACTAGGGCAAAGACAGTAGGAAAATGCTGTGTTTAGGTTTCTGAATGACGCATCACAATGCTGTACTGGTTGACTGGCCATTGATTTATCGATATTTTTGGAGCCAAAGCTCGCTTCCCTCTCTCGCTGTATCACATTTTCCTTGTCCCATTAAACCCAAGAAAAAGTAATAGGCTTTATATTACAGAAAAAAAGGAGATTTTTTAAAGTGTTCTGTTAATGGTTCCGCTGCAGTGGGTGCTGCTATAGCTGTGCACTACTGTACTTATGTTAGATTATTTTGTTTCTTGTAAAAAGGAAACTGTAACTTATCTGTAATTCAATATGTTTTTTTATACATTGCATTTTATTCACAATCAACACAAAGAGTTCTGCATGTTGTATTTTATAATTTAACACTCTTTTCTCTTGTAAGTTGTTTTTTTTAAACATTTTCATTTTCTATTTTAAAAGTAATTTTTTTCATCCTTTAGATTGGACACTTTCCCTGATGTATTCAGAAAGAGAAAGCAGAGAAAGGTGATTACTTTGATATTGATACTATCTTAATTTTACTTAAAAGTTTAAAATAAATTCTCAAAAATGAAAAATTAAAGTTCATGCAAATATCATTTTGTCCCCCATGTGACAAAACTTATATTTTGTTTTCTAAAAAAATGTCATATTTCAGGAATGGAATCTGTGACGCTATGTGAAACAAAACTAAATTTCATTCGCAAAATTACTTCATAACATATTGTTTACCTGACTTCTTACCAGAATTATCATTCAAACGGAAGTTGATCCAAGTCTTAACATAGCTTAACTATATAGGTGCCTACCCCAATAAGAAGCAAAGTAATGAAAAGAAAAGATCCCTTTAAGTTAAAAAGCTGATGCGATTTCCATTTGAAAAGTAAAACAAATTAATAAAATAATATAATGGTTATAATAAGAATCTTTTTTGAAAAGACATAATTGAGGCTGTTTTTTTATATTTTATTACGCTTTTATTTTTTCACATGATTAAATTTTATTTCTGCCTTTCATTCATTGCAGTATGCATTTGAAACCTTCACCCGTGCAAATGTTGCAAAGGCTCTTGGAGACATGACTGACTCAAAGTTTGAAGAGTAAGTGTAGTCTCATAGGTCTCTTTTCATCTTTGCAGAATAATGAAAGGTTTGGACTACTTGAAAATGCTTAACTATTATAGTCATAGGTGTTTCATTTTAAATCTTTGGGAATGAAAAATGATGAAATAAGCAACATCTTTCTTTGTTAGCTCAAAAGTGTTTAGAAAGTTAAGTCATTATGGATGCCTTAAATGTAATTATAAAAGGATTGCAGGAATAAACGTAAAAAAAATTATTTTAAATTCAATATAAATGTTTTATTTTGGTATATTGATGAGAAGAAATAGTCAATTATATTGAATTGTCTGCTCATGTTGTTACTGCATGGTGACTCCAGTGTGTTTTTTCCCTGGATAGCTGTACATCCTGTCCTCCATCCTTGCCAGTCGCTGAATGCATGTGTGAGATAACCTGCACGCACGAGGCTGTGTTTGTGGCTGGTGAGTTTAATACGAGGGATCAGGTGCTTCCAGTGAGAATTTTCTATGAGATATTTTGTTGTCACATGATTCATATACTGTCAAAACTGTAAGTTTTTGATTGTAGGATTTGGCCAACTGAAATCACCCCTTTGAATTTCATTGATTCAAAGTAGTATATTATTGTATAAAAACTATAATAATCAGATGCAAACATATTAAGTCTCAATCTATATCTTCTAGAATTATACAATTTTCAACAGAAGCATATTCTCTTTACCGGGTCTGAAAACATTACCTTTTAGCGCAGTGAATTATTTTTCAAATATCATATTTTAGAACTTATTCTTAACTAGCTGGGATGCCCGGCTTCGCTCAGGTTTTGGGACACAGTACGGATGTAAAATGTTTTTTTAAGGTTATACTTATTACTAATAGAGATAAAGCTTTGATTTTGGGACACTGTGCGCAACTAAAATGGTAAAACATAGTTGTAGAGATAGAAGTTTAAAGCCAAAAAAGCTAAACAAATTAAATGTGATACAAATGGGTGCACCACTTAAAAAGGCAAATCAATAGCCTTGATAACTCCCGCTAGGATATTTACAGGGTTTCTTTTAGATCCATTTTTACCCCCTTTTTCGATGATAGTCGACGTAGGTCCATATGGAATTTAAATGGGGTCGAATTTTTATTAAACCCCGAAAGATCCCCATTCGATAGATCTAGAATTCAGTATTATAACGCCAGCAGAGCCCGGCACGTGAACATGTTGAATGGAAAGAATTTAAAAAAAATTATGTGTAGAAATATAAGTAGTAGAAGTCTAGACCTAGTTATTTGATTTATCTTTTAGATCCATGTTTATCCCCCTTTCGATGATAGTCGCGGTAGATCCAGATAGAATTTAAACTGCGCTCGAATGTTTTTAAACCCTGAAATATCCCCATTCGATAGATCTGGAATTCAGTATTATAACCCTAGCAGAGCCCGCACGTGAACATGTCGAACGGAAAGAAGAAAACAATTATATAGATCTATAAGTGGTAGTGTTTACATGTATGGGTTTAAGAAAACAATAATAATTACTGCAAGAAATCTAAAAAATTAAATTGCAATAGAGCCCCGCACCTATTTGAACCTAGCCCGCTTTCACTTACGATTAGCTCACTTAAATCAAAAACAACAATGACAGCTTGATCGACGAATCAATTTCAATTTCTAAAATCTAATTAGTGATTTATGCGTCATCGTGAAAAATAAACGAACCAGCCTAAAACATTCAGAAAATTCCAAGGTACCAATATATCTAAATTTCAAGTTTGTACCTTGAGTAGGTATGGCGGAGAAGACGATAATAATTTCACCAGTTCACAAATATAAGATAAGTATATTCAATTTATTCCTATATATGACCATATAGAACAAATATACACAACTTATGTTTGAAACCGTTCTTTATAATCTATTGCAGCCAACAAGTATGTATAATACATAATTATTTAGTACATATTTGACCTCCCGAGTACATCCGTCCGTATGTGGTTAAAAAAGTACGTATTTGACAGTATCCAGCTAAAATTTGGGTCATCCACAGCTCAGTACATGCTGCCATTTTTGGCATTAACACCTAGTCATCCGAACAGTTTACTTTACTGGGCCCATTCACACGTTTAACATCTGTTAAGTACCCTCACCCCACCCCCTATCTTTCAAGGCACTGGGATGGGCCGAGTCTTTAATCAACTTGTAGATTAATTGTTCACTCGCGGCTCTTTTCCGTTAAAATGAGGTAAGTAGTCTAACACTTTGGCAGCAATTATGCTTCCTCTGTCGGCGATCTGTCCATCCAGGAATCCCCTGGCTTTGTGTACCGGTGCTAGGCAGAGAGTTTGTTTCCAAGAATCCATTTTTGGGGCGACCAGTTAGACTGAATTAGACTTTAAACCATCTTCGCTGTCAAGCACCGGTCCCCTCACAGATCTTACTTTCACACGATCAGACAAACGATTTCATATTGCAGAGCTAGGCACAATTGCTGCCACACTTTTACTCAGACACACACACACACTGCCGACGGGCGGCGCATTATTGTATTTTACTCAAAGAAGTTACATACTGTACAAGATCTCTGATTGTTTATGTTTGTTTTGTGAAATTAACGTAAAACAATTATGATGCAAAAAAAAAGAATTAAAAAAATCACATTAACATTCACTCTTGTTGGTTATTGTATGTTAAAATATCAAGGAAAATTGATTGTTCAAATAACAAAAATTTTAAAAAAAAATATACCTGGGATAAATTATTTAAATTCTCTTCACAGCTTTCACTACTCTATAATTATACATCGTTCGCACCAATTTTCCCCCTCTCCCCTTTCTCCCTCCCTCCATCCCTCTCTCTCTCTCTTTCTCTCTCTCTCTCTCTCTCTCTCTCTCTCTCTCTCTCTCTCTCTCTCTCTCTCTCTCTCTCTCTCTCTCTCTCCTCTCTCTCTCTCTCTCTCTCTCTCTCTCTCTCTCTCTCTCTCTCTCTCTCTCTCTCTCTAATTCTGATCTCTCAGTTCGCCTATCTCTGTTCATTATGTGACCAGTAGCCTGGTGAGCGCTCTGGGGTGCGCAGCAATGAACGGCGCCCCAGTTTGTTAATTTGTTAATATCACGTGCTCAGAAAAGATGGTAACTATCATGGGCGCACCTCAAGGTTGTGATTACAGGGCCACCGAAGAAAACAGTCGTCTTATTAAATTTGCCGATGGTACAACTCTGCAAGGCCTTTTAGTTTTAGGCACCTCAGAGGACGGTTATAGGGGTGAGGTAAAAAAAAGTTTTGCGACTGGTGTAGAGAGAACTTCCTGACACTTAATGTAGATTAAACAAAAGAAATGATTTTATATTTTAGGTTAAAGAAACTTAGAGTGATTCCTCTCTCGATTAAAGACAGGACTGTTACATGTGTTGACAGCTACAAATATTTAGGCCTGACAATATACACCAAGTTAAATTGGCATGTCCATATCGATCATTTATGTAACAAGTTAAACCAAAGGCTGTATTTTTAAGAAAAGTAAAGTCCTTTATTGTTGATAAAACTATTATGACTTTATTCTACAATGCGACCATAGAAGTTTTATTTGTTTTGGCATCACTTGTTTAGGAGGCTCAGCTCTTTCAAAAGATAAACTGGACCTTCCACGTTTCATTGATCTTTATAGGAGTAAACCGTTGAAAAAATGTCTTGATGTAACCAAAGACATCAACCATCCACTAAACCAGTTTTCTACACGTAGCGGTCGCATGATTAAACATAAAGCTAAAACTGACCGTTACAATAACTCATTTGTACCATCAGGCTCACGGCAACTGAAGAACTCATCCTAGAACAATTGTGTGTATGCGAGCTTGTAGCTGTGTGTGTATGAATATAGTGGTGAAAAGAGAGTGAAGGGAGGTAAAAGAAAAAGTTCACGTTTTTTTCTACCGACATATAATTAAATACTCCTTGGTTAAACTTAATATTAATTTTGTTTCTGCTGTAGTCATCATTAATATTAATGTAATGTTTACTGTTTCTCCTAAAAGTTTGTATCGATTTTAGTTTCTAAATAAATGTGTATCGTTTTTAGTTTTTGTGTAACCATGTTCAGTTTATTATAATTATGTGGAAGTAATACTTGTAACATGTCCAAGTCAATTTTCCAAGGGACAAAAAAAGATTTATCTTATCTTAGCTTATCTTATCATATTCATTTAGATGTTTTTGGCAATGTATATCTGATTTGTTTTACTAAAGATCTTCTCTACTATGTCCATTTTTCTAAAATTCACTGACATTCTTGCAATAGACTTTTCGTTAGTTGTCATTGACACAATGCTTATATTTGTATATTAATATTATTTAATATTCCCAACTTTTTTAAGCTCCAACTATTAGACAAGTTTTCTCTGCAAAATGTATCTCCCTGGTCTTTAATGATGCCACGGTCATAATTTTTCTATTTTTGTTTCAGGTCGTTATAAAAAGTACAGCAGAGTTTTGAGCCAGACTCCATGGATTGTGGAGGGCAAAAGGGTGATGGAAGGTTCTGTAGAAGAACTGATTTGTGAATCGATACTCAACACATTCAAACCATCAGGCAAGGGTTGTTGGTTGGTGGTTTTTTTAGCAGAGCGGAAAAAAATATGTATAAAATGTATGGTATATATTTTATATAATGTCTTTAATAACAGAAAAGTTTTTTTTTTTTAATATTTCATGTTAAAAAAAAATACAATCCTAGACAGCATAGGACATTTACACACTTTATTTCTAGATTTGACCTGATTTGCAATTTACCCCTATACAGACTATTAAAGGCTGATGCATTTTACATTTTTCAGAAAGAAGTCACCAAGTGTTAAAAAAAAATAACATTCTCAGCTCCTCATGGAGGCTGCAGTATTTGAGCAGTCAGAAATGTTACAATATCAATCATTTCTCATGAAGTTTTAAAATAAAATATATAATTTTTTAAATTATTGTCTATGAAGAAATGCATCTGATGTATAAACTGATTCCAAATAGTTTGTAACATGGTTCATTTCTTACTGTAATTCGAGCAGATCACCGATTTTCTTCCTCTGGCAGAGAAGATGTTGATGTGAGGATGTTGGGAAATGGTCGCCCTTTCATTGTGGAACTTATCAACCCTCACTGTGTCATATTCTCAAAGCAAGACATGTCTGTATTACAGGAGGTGGATGAACTTTCTTTTAATTTGAATTCATATTGCAAAGTCAGAAAAAAAATGGTATTGTGTTTTATCTTTATAGAGCAGTGGACCTTCCATATAGCAACATCAGACTCAATGAAACTTCGACGGGGGCAAAGACTATCTTAGGGACGTTTTTTTCTCGGATGTAATGAAGTACTGGGCTTGAGTAGTGGTTCAGATTTCCTGATATTTCAGTAGATACAGAGTATGTAGAGAAGTGCACGTGCACAGTTTGTGTCAAATTTGTAGAGAGATCATAAATAAGCTCCCATATCATGCAAATAATTAACTGTGTGCAGATATGTATTTCAATTCGGTGTTGCTCGTCATTGACGAGCGTGAGGTTGTATAAATTGGTGCATGTATGTTTAGAGGTTTCTTCGTAAAAATTAATCAGTGTGCAACGTATCACCAGTCAAAGATATTTTATAATCTCAGTTGAGTCTACTCCCAGTCTCGCATCCTCCAGCAGCATCGGGTACTTTTGAAAATGTTCACTCAAACTCAGGATTAACGCCAATTCTTATTCATTGAACAGGGACAAATGTTTTTATTATGAAACCCAATTCTAGCTAATGGAGGAGGTAAAATCACTTCGGGAAATGGCAAAATTTTTAAACTTTCAATAATTGAGGACAGCAAAAAAATTAAAACCATTAAAAATTAAACAGGTGGAGAGTCAAGCTTGTTGTGTTTATCACAATCTTGCATGTTACAAAAGCTGGGACGTAACAAAGTTTTGGAGCTGGTCCACTGTATGATTTTGTTTCCCTTTTTTACCTTGTATGTATATTTCTTGTTTATTTTCAGAAAATAAATAGCTGTTCAAAAGATGTGCAAGTTCAAGATTTGCAGATTGTATCTAGGTAAGGATCAAATGATAAGAATTTTACGGACTATTATCTAAATGTAAATGTACTGAGTGTATAATTAGACTTTCTTAAATGGTTTAGTTACTCTCGTTTGATGGTAAGATTTTAAAGAGCCTTATAGTTTAACATTGTGCAAGCACAGGCGTTGCTCTATAATATCTGTACCACAGTGATCTTTTCATCTGCCATATTTTATTATTAAGACGTCAGCAGTGTAATATATTTGAAAGGATACCTCCATAAATAGTGCATATTCACAGCTCTGCATTCTTCTGACAGAAGGTCGCTTATCGAGGCAAAATACTGTTGAGTTCAGGGTTCCCGGCGCACGGCGGCGAATCATGTTTACTTTAGTTTGTGAGCAGCGAGCTCTAAGCCCGTAAATCTTGCACTCTTCTGACAGCTCACCACGGGCGGGCGGACACCGTCTCTGGTCAGAAATTTTCCCTGTGCGGCAGGAAAAGGCATGCGGATGGAATGTGTGGAACGCGGTTGATACCCGTTTTTAAACAGAAAATTACATTACTTGCAATAGGATAATCTTTTTTTGAAGGATATATTCAAAAAGACAAGCAAATGTGCATCATTCTGTTTTGAAGAAAGTGGAATGACCTATAAAAAAAACATGTAAAATGACTCAGTTTGTGAAAAAAATTGATTTTCTAGGCAGTTGTTTCAATCTTCTAAAGCATTAAAAAGTAACTGTTAAAATAAGAAACATTTCGTATGATAAAAGACATAGGTTTACTGGAAAAGTCTCTGTTTGCAGATGGTATTGCACGCCTAGGTTCACTAGATAAAAGGGTAATAAACATAACAAGTTACTCGCACTCTTAGTATCTTCTCTTTCTGGCCCTAATATTTATAACTGGTCGGCGTAGAGGATTTTATTCATCAGTGGGATAGCTATGGATATAAAAAATATTATGTTAGGGCAGTGTAGCCCATGCTTCTCCCCCTCCTCCTTATTAATCTTCTTCTTCTTCTTCTTCACCTTTTTCTTTTCCATTTAATTTCAATAGTTTTCAACAATGGATAATTATCGTGTATCATAAAAATAATTAAAATACTGGAAAAAATTGTATCGTTTTACCTTATTTATTCTTACTAAAAGTATGATATCAGAATAAAATTTACAAACATCATAGCACGCTTTCAACAAAATGGAACACTACATTTTAGCCATCCACATGCAGCACACAAATTGTATTTCTTTGTAAACTAGAAGAACGTACAATTCTGTTAAAACAAAACTATATTTACTCTATGGTTACAAAGTCAAATTTGAAGAAAACAAAGCTGTATTGCAGTGCACTTTTTAGAGTATGAATATCAATATGCGTCCATATAACTTAGCAAAATTACTAATATAAACCAACAAATCTGCCGCAACAATATGACAAAAGGTTACATATTATGATAAACAACTGACATGACAACCAGAGCTTGGCCGCAGATAGAATATGCAACTTTTTATCATAAACAAAGCAATTAAAAATTAGATTGCCTGATGTGAGAAAAAGAACCCACACCCATATAAAAAAGAGCACATCGGGCTCAAGTTACAGTTGGTCTATAAAGTTAAAAATAGCCATACTCCCGATATGCAACCTTTTGTCAGAAGATGGCAGAGCTACAGGCAGGGTTAAATAATCAACAATATTCACACCCAATTACTATTTTAAATGGTTGAAAATTGGCAGCCATAATGCAAGTTAAATCAGGTGCACACAGTAGATGTTTTCAGTACAGTTTTGATAGTTGAAAATAAGTCTATATATAGCAGCTCGAAACTCTAAGTCTAAGAGTCGTGACAGATAATTTATTTATTTTTTATTAATTATGCAATAAATAATTCTTTATGGCACATGATACATTTTGCCTGATCAGAGAGGATACCGCGATTCTCAAAGATGGGGAGATCAGCAAGACCAAGTGCTACAGCGCTGAGTGCTGGTGTGAGCGCCCACTCACAGACACTGATCTCGCCAAGCTGGCAGCCATCAAGGTTGGGACAATTCTCTTACACTTTAGAAAACTGTAAAGCTACCAGTACTCATTTTATTGAATTGTGTTAGAGCTAACGAAATGTAGGTGAAGATTCTGAATTTCAGTAATACAGGTTTTGAGGCTCTTAAACATAATAATCTCCTGTACATTTTAAATTATCAGCTTTAGTTTGGCGATTTTGTAAAAAGCTAGTACAAATTTGCTTCATTTGTTAACATCTGATCTCATATAAGAAGTCAAATTTAAAGTGTTCTTGCCCTGATTAACCTCACGGACAGTTTTCCTTTTTTTATGTAAAACTAAAAGTGCAATCACAAAAATTGCGAGAGTTCACCTTGCCCTCGACTCTATCTCCCAGGATTTAGTCCTCCAGCAGAAAACTCCGTTGAGAGTTTTACACAGAAGAACAGCTGCCACTAGAGAAAGACTTATCCACTCTCTGTCGGCTGAAGTGTTGAGTGGTAGATTGTTCAAACTTAATCTCAACACTCAGGCAGGCACGTATCCTTTCCAATTTGTATATATATTCAAAGTGCAGCATCAGGAATACAATATTACTTGTTTCACAGGTGAACACACGTGAATAGAATAGTGTTTATTCCAAACTAAAAAATTTACACCAAAAATAGTCTTTCGTTTATAAAACAAAGAGTAATATCAACTTCGATCATCAAAGGGCTTTTAACTTCTATGCTAGTATTGCTACTCTAGTGCTTCATTTACTGATACAGAATGATGCACATCAGTATATGAACAGTAAAGTTGTCCTAGCCAGATTATACAGTTGATCTTATTCAGGCCTTACTTACTGAACAGGGAAGACATGTTTGAGGAAGGGCTAAGATAGATATAGTCATGTGCCACGGTTGTTTTTGTTGGCTATCCCCCGTCCCGCTGGTCATTTTTCATTCCGTAGCCACATACTGTAAACCACATTAATGATGTCAATGATGGCTTGTGGGATTTTAAAGACAATATGACAGAGCTTTGGTGGTCTAATTTTCTACTAGATTTAGAGTGTCTGGTATGCAACTTTGTAAACTTGCTGACAGTTCTGCTTTATTGGATCTGAGGGTGGGCATGAGATTAGTTCTTTTGATCAGTAGTACATTAATAAAGACAAAAAAGAAGAAAAATCGGGGATTTATTTTTGTCTGTTGCATATCGGGTGTTCTTTGAGTCGAGTTTGTTTTATTCGAGTTGTACTGTCATGATTTTGAAAAATTGGTATATGTTTGAATTGCCCCATTATTGTGTTAATATAATTCCTTAACGCAACATCTAGATACATAAAAGAGTTTGTTCACAGTGACTTTGGAAGGACAACTCCAAATCTGGGTGAATTACTTGGTGCTGAGTGTGATATCATACATCTGGATGTGGAGGTAACAACTTTATAGTAACAATAGCACTATGTCTTTTGGTGTTGTTTTTTTTACTAGATTAGGAAAAGATACTTATCAATTTGGTAAAGTTTGCATTATTGCATTTTCCCCAAGCAAATTTAATTACAGTGGAACACGTTTAAACCGAAAATTTAGGGGGCCTAAATTCAATTTCGGTTTAAACATATTTTGGTTTAAACATAGTCAAGATAAAAAGAAAAAAAACGAAAGGGACACAAGCCACGAAATTTGAATTAAAAATTGGGTAATATCCCTTCTTGGAACACATGTTAAATGAGTTTCGCCACGCCCCCTGCATAAGTTTTTATCTTTTAAAATTAAAACAATCTTAATTTGACATCTACATAAATATAGCACAATCTACATGGGGAAAATATTCTATTCTTTATTACATTTGGAGATAATTTTGTCTAGTTTACATATTATTGATTCATTTGCATTTCCTCCACAACAGACCAGAGCGAAACAGATCACACTCTCAATAAATGATTTATAAAAAAAGACACATTAATTTCTTATCTACATGGAATGAGTTGAGTTTCCTTAAAAGGTATAGACGAGTATTTAACTGTTTCAAAATAGCAATGGTATGGGTTCCCATTTAATTTACTGTCTAAAGTGGCACCAAGATACTTGTATGTGTCTACATGCTCAAGCTCCCCAATAAATCAATGGTTTGTCTCTCTGTAGTTTGCTTCTTCTTTTCATATTAATCCTAGAATTGATGTGTCATCAGCAAATTTCAATAAATGGGTATCATTTTGGTTATCAATTGCACAATCATTAGTGTATATGGTAAATAATGCGGGTGATAAAACAGCTCCTTGAGGAGCTCAGTGCTAGTGGAAATAGTATCTGAAATAACAGTATAGGAACAGTTCTATTTTTGAATGTTGTTTAACTTTACATATTGAGGCCTTGATGTTAGAAAGCTAATGATCCAAGCAATCAGATTTATGTTCAAATTAATCTTTTGCATTTAGATATCACCAGGTGTGGTTGCATGGTGTTGAGACCTGACGAAAAATCTATAAACAATATTCTACAATAATTCCTAGGAACATCAAGATGTTTGTAGATGTTGTGTAGAAATACAAGTATTGCATCTTCAACACTTCTTTTATCTCTATACGCAAACTGCATGGGATCTTGAAAAGCAGAACAGATCTTAAGCTCCTTGACAATGTAATTATTTTATCATTAATATTATAGTTCATAAGCTAGATCTGTTTAAAAATCGCATAATAATGTTAATATTTTTTTAGACCAGTAATATTTATGTAAACTTTATATTATCATCATTTTTGAGCAAGGTAATGTGCCTTGAGCACAACCTTACAGTGGTGGTTATGCGCTATATAAAAATGATACATTATTATTATTATTATTAATTAACACGCTCATTTATTTTTAATAGTCCGTTAAAGCCATGTATGGTTCAGTGTTGCCAATACAGTACCTTCTCGACACATGATATGTTGTTGACCTGACAATAACACTCCCCATCCTTCTACCTACAACTTTCCCCCTGCCTCTTTCCCAACCACACACACATACCATGTGTTAAACTGACAGCTTCATCTCTTTGATCTACCGCCATGTGCCATGGTTGTTTTTGTTGGCTACACCCCGTCCCTCTCGTCATTTTTCATTCTGTAGCCACGTACTGTAAACTACATTAATGATGTCATGGCTTGTGGGAGAAGTGTTATTTTTTAGAGACAATCTGACAGAGTTTTGGTGGTCTAATTTTCTACAAGATTTAGAGTGTCTGGTATGCAACTTTGTAAACTTGCTGACAGTTCTGCTTTATTGGATCTGAGGGTGGGTATGAGATTAGTTCTTTGGATCAATAGTACGTTAATAAAGACAAGAGAGAAGAAAAATCGGGGATTTATTTATGTCTGTTGGATATAGGGTGTTCTTTGAGTCTGAGTTTGTTGTATTCAAGTTGTACTGTAATGATTAAAAAAAATTGGTATATGTGTGAATTGCCTCATTGTTGTGTTAATATTAATTCCTTAATGCAACATCTAGATACATAAAAGAGTTTGTTCACAGTGACTTTGGAAGGACAACTCCAAATCTGGGTGAATTACTTGGTGCTGAGTGTGATATCATACATCTGGATGTGGAGGTAACAACAGCACTATGTCTTTTGGAGTTGTTTTTTTTTACTAGATTAGGAAAAGTTACTTAACAAGTTGGTAAATTTTGTATTATTGCATTTTTCCCCAAGCAAATTTACTTAGGTAGTTTATTTTTGTTAATATTTTCAGCACAGGAGAAATGCAAATTTTCAGGTAGTTTTTAGTTTATTTTATTTTTTTTTTTGTTATCTTTTATTTTAATAATGCAAAGGTATTTAAAGTTTTCAAGCCACCATCAATTAATACATTTTGATTTTTTTCTTTTTCTATTTTCAGTCTGTTGATGTTGATTGGCCACCAATGATAAATCTGGATATTTCAAAAGAAAACAACTCAACTATTTCTGAAAATCATACTGATAAGAAACAAAGTGAAGAATCTACTGATAAAACATAATTTTTCGTTTATTATAAATATAATTGTTGTTTAACTATAAAAAGATTTTTTTGTATTAATAAACATATTAATAAAAAATCAAATATAGTGTTGCGTTTTATGTAAGACAGTAACAAAATGTTTCACTGGGTGAATCCATGCATTTCTAGTGTTCCAAGTTGTGGTCTTAAACACCTGCTAAGACTACCGATTCTGAGTCCAGGGCAATAGATAAATAATAGGAAAATAATGACACAATCTAGTGCTATTAATAGAAATCTGTGGAAATACCAGGTCTTGTCTCAGCTGGTCACATTATACGCTGTACGTGGTTGGGTTCAAAACCAGACTTTTGGATATGTTGAGTTGTTATTGAGTTGGTTTAACGTCCAACATCAGCACTCTATAGGCTATATTGTGGGCAGGCCCCAAGACTGACGTCTGAAAATTTATGTGCTACCACACACAAGACTGCGGGGATACCATGACGTCTGTTTCAGTCAATCACATTAAACTGACACTAACCCAACCAGTAGGGGGCGAAATCGCCAGGGCTTGAACCAAGGGCCTCCTACGCGTAAAGCCGATGTTCTACCCCAGGTTTCCCAACATATAAGCTGGCACTCTCTTTCCCACTATGCTTCTTTTTTTTGTCTTTAGACTACCACTAGTATACTGCACCATATCAATATTAGGTGTAATGGCATGTAGCAGTATGGACAGAAGGTCTTTTGTTGTTGAAATTGCAACTATCAGATAGTATCAGACTGAGCTAGCATGCTGATTCCTCTACGTGCATTTACATTAGTTGGATCAGACTCAGAGTAAATGTACATGTATGTGCCAAAGATTAGTTTGTTGGAGGAAAAATATTTGAAACACCAGTAAAAACATTTATTTTTTGTTTGCTGGATGTAGGAAGTACATGTAATCTGAGTTCCAGTATATTGTCCATTAGATCTTTTAAGTTTGTATGTTGCGTAGCGTCCAACGTTAGTGCTATAATATAGGCCATATTGTGAGCATGTCCCAAGACAATCGCCTGAAATTTACGTCCTACCACACAGAGTACTGGTATACCATGACTCTGGTCTCAGACATTCATTATTACACCGACACCAACCCAACACATTATGGGCGAAACCAGACAAATAAATGTTTGATCGAATATGTTTCTCGCAGATCTCCCACCTGCAGTTGCACCAGTTTGCCCCCTGTGTCTGAGCTTGTTTGCCGATACAACTTGTTGTTTGGATCAGAGTGTGTGCCTGTTATTACTTGGTTTTTGGATGAAATATATTTTACTTAAACTTAAACAAAGGCCAATAAGAAAAAATTGGGAATTTTTTTCAGTTTACCGTATGCAGGGTATTATTTGAGGCCAATTTGATTATGCATTCAATCTTTAAAGTCAGGCATTTGAAGAGTTTTGTCAGTTTATGACTTGAAGATTGCTTAAAATAATAAATATTTTTGTATTTTTTTTTAGATATCTTTACTAATTTATTGGTCACAATTTTTTTTATTTTTTTTTATGGGGAGGAGAGGGTGGAGCATACTGAAATTGCTCCTCAGCTCGATTTTGAAATACTTGGATTTGTTACTTTTGACACTGAACATTCAACGTGTATGCTGGTCGTTCAGCCCTGTCGTTAAAAGTCTTGACCTTGGTCTTAAGAACTGCAACAACCAGGTATCTGATGCCATGTCAGCAACCTATTTCTTTATAGATTGGATACATTTTTAGTTGCAACCAGGACTGTCTTTTTGACTAGGATAATAAACTTAAAGCTGTCAAAACCAAACTTTCATTCCAGACAGAAACAAAGCAAGTCAATAAGTGATTTTCCAGCTGTTTGTATTAAAATGTCAACTTGGTTCACATTAAAATAATGTCCTACGCCTCTTTTTGACCTAATCACATGATGCAACTAAGCATGTACAGTGAGCACAGCCTCAGTCATCTCCAATAGACATACTCATGTATCTAGTATTAGTAGTAAAATGGAGAACTATGTGCATTTTTTTTGTTTAGTTCCAGTGACATGTAATACGAATTTCTGAAAGGGGATGTGACGTAAAAAAAATTTAGTCAAGACTCCACCATACAATTTCTTCCTATCCCCCCCCCCTCTCTCACACTCTTTACCTTTCCCTTTCTCTCTCCCTGTCTGCCTCTCTATCTCCGCTTCTGCCTTTTTCTCTTCATCTCTCACACATAAACACACTTCTTTTTCTCCCCTTAAAAAAATAATTTATCAAGAGGCTTTCTGTGCTGCTGCTGCTAGAGCATCATTTGTAGCCATTTGATGCTCTTGAAATCTCTGTGATATTCTGTTGGTCATTTTCATGAATTTCTCCAGGCAGTGAAGAGCACAACTGTTCTGTAAAATGAGAAAACACACTAAAATGTTTTATAATTCCTAATGCTACTCCTTAAGGTGCTCTTTGACAACAAGAAAAAAAACAGTATCATGTATGAATCTTACACTTGGACTACATAACCAAAAAGTCTGAAAGTACTGTCATAATGTTGCAGTTAATTAAGATTCCACTGAAAAAATAAGTTAGAAAGAAGATTGGATGTACTTTTACCATATTAAACTTGACACATTTAATGATTTATGGTATAAGAAATGTTTTGAAGAAAAAAAATGTCGAAATCATTTGAAAAAAGACATTCTTCCTCGCCCTACAAGTGTTTTTTTGTTGTGAATTGTTATCTGGTGAATTTGTGTGTGTCTATTATTTGTTTACAAGGCATTAGACATGTTAAGAAGAACAAATATTTCACAGCAATCTAAACAATTGAAGCGGCGAGGACCAGCAAAATCATAGTCTGGGCGCTTGCGATCTCCTCAGTGTCAGAGTCTAGTGGATCTATGTCTAGATCTACATTTGCATTGCTAAGTTTGCATCTTTTCGATATACTTCAATATCACTTTCTCCATTCTCTCCTACTTCTTCGTCTAACGAATTGGATCTTCATCTTCAAAACTAGCATTCTGAGTTAGCTGAGCAAGGAAATGAAAGATCTGATCATATCGATATAGTCTAAATCGCTACAGAGACTGAAATTTCGCAAGCTGTAAACTGAAAATGAGTATTGTAACTTCTAAATCTATCGATTGAAAGAAATCTGTTTGGCAACAGCGATTCACACGTTTATTCCCCACTTTCAATGTGCATGCCGAGTAAATCTAATCTCAAATGTGTTTAGTTAATAATAATAATAATAATAATGAAGATCATTTTTAAGCGCTTTATCCCAGCATAGCCGGCTCAAAGCGCTTTACATAGTTAAGACGAGACAATTTATCAGCCATTCTTCTGTCGGAAGAGTGGATAGCTAATCAGTGTTTTTAAAAAATCGTAACTCGGCAACCACATTATAATTATTTTCTAAAGCAATAAACGGCTATCAAAAGTAGAACACTTCATTGGCAATGTGTTAATCTTCTTTATTCAGATGAATTTATTATCTATGCACCAAAGGTGTATGCCAAACTCAGTTTATAGCAGGCGCTCCCGTAAATCATTGGTTAAAGTTAAATAATAATAATAAAAAAGTATTAATATATTTATATTAATGAACTTACTCATTGATCAAGAAACATTCTGCATTAGAAGACATGAGTTCTAAAGTATAAATTTCGGTAGATAAAATTGAGGAAACAATTCCCTGACAGTTAGGAATGACTTTTATCTAAAATGTCATGTCTCTTGATGGTAACTTGTATTTTACACAGTTATGTTTTAGCAAGGATTATCGCACTGCAAGGTTTCAACCTAGTTGTTTCTGTGCGTTTTGTCTGTCTGTTGTACAGTTAAATAGCACATAAGTAATTAATGGTCAATATTCAGTCTATTTCTCCATCAGATTTAGTGCAGGCCTAATGTTAGCTGAGTGCTGGGTGATACCAGTCACACCTTACAGAAATGATCCACCTATGAGTCTGAGGCAATGATACAGTAAGAGGAGAGGTAACTTTTTAATACTTGGGCCTTTAGTTAAATATGTACAGGTACTCGTACAAAAAGAAAGTTTTTAGCTTGATTTTTCCATGTACAACACTCTGATAAAGATTTTATCCCATAGTATTAAACTTGTTTTTCTTATCTGATAAATTTGCTTCAAAATATAATAATTGTACAAAACATATCAACCATTCTTAATCTTATAAATCAAAAAGAGTAGGTGTACAAAACAATTGGGTTTTTTTTTCATGACAAGGCAGTTTACAGGTAGCTTACCTCTTCATTTACAACTTTTCTGGTTGTGAAGTCATGCACACAAGCCATAAAACACTGTTCTGTTATCTTGTTGTACTGGCTCAGAAATTCGCGAAACTGTGACAAAGAAATATAATGAAAAATGTAAATGCCTCAATGATCCTCTTATATTAGATGCCTTTTTATCTTTTAATATCTCTGTTACTTTCTTTGCTAATTCCTCTGGTTCATGCTCTTCGACTAAATAGTTAAGCTGCTCAAACTTGTTTTTCACTTCTATGCAATATTCTGCACTCAAATTGGCTGTCTCATATCTTTTGGGCCTTGGTTCTTTCTAATATTTTTCAACTTTATCCTGAATTTAGCTCTAAGTAGTCGGCCTGAAATATTGTTTGACCATTGTTAATCGAGCTTCTCCATCTTCTTTGTATTAGACTTAGAGTATAGTCAATTTGGGTTTGGGTTTTCCATCTGGAGATGTCCATGTGTAGAGTATTGTCGGGTGTTTCTGGAATGTTGTGGTCACTATGATCAGGTCATTTGTCACTGAAAAATTATCTGGTTCTTCTCCATTTTCATTCCCCAATGCCAAAATTAGCAACAATTCCATCTTCTATGGCCTTTTTTCTTTTCCCTACATTCACATTAAAGTCGCCCATGACAATCTTGATGTCTTTGCTGTTTCCATCTATGTGTGACTGGAGGGCATTATAAACACTACTACAACAGAATGAATCTCTTTCTTCTTCAGTCGCAGTACTTGTCAGGGCATATATATACTTGTACTATTTTTATGGTCTTCACAGCTTCTTTAAGTCTAACACTTACAATGTGGCCGTTGATAGGGTGGCACCCAAGTAGCGTTTTTGCTATCTTTTAAATAAGAAGTAGCAACCCCACTCCGCCCGCTTCATGGTCTTTCTGCTTATATTATCTTTCCCCCCTTGCTCAGTATATTAAATTTGCCCTTGTTCAGACCATCTATGTTCTGCAATTCCAATAACATCAATATTATGCATATTGGCTTTGTCTATAACATTCTCAAGTTTTCCACTGGGCATACTTCTAACGTTCCATGTGACTAGGTTTACCACTTCTTTTAGGTTCATACTCTCCCATTCCTTTCTGGCGGATTGTGCTCATCAGCATATAGATAACTTGGGTTTGTACTCGTTCCTTTCTTTGAAGCTTAATGTATGGGTTTCTTAGCAGGTTTTTCCACAGTAGTTTGCCATGCCATTCTGAGGTAGCTCTGCACTTACACAGCGGTTGTCCTGATCATTGATCTGCTCAGCATCATGGATTGAAACCAGTTCTAGAAATCTTCCAGCTGCTTAACGATGAGATGACAGAATTGTTCTCTAGGTTCTGCTTAATTTTTGTTTTTAATCAAATTTTGTGGCACAATACAGGGCAAGTTTGTTGTTGTTGTTTAGTCCAGTTGCCTAGGGCCATGACGAAAAAGACTGCAGTTCTCTGCAGCTGCGCTTAGGTGGAATACAAAGCCGTGTCGAGGTCAGGTCTCAAAGGAAGAAAATGCTGTCTTGGTTGGCTAAGACTGGGGCATTGGAACAGTGTGTGTTCAGTCTCCAAACTCTCATCACACAATGATGGACATAGTAGTGTGTGTGTTCTGGATTGAGTTTGTTCAGATGAAACTTGAGGGGAATGGGTTGCGTTATCCGGCGAAAAACAGCACATTGTTCTTTCTTCTCAAGAAGGTATATAGGATCGTGAAGTTTAACTGTTTTAGTGCTTGTACACATTCTCCCAGTTGTCCCCCATTCCCACTGGTTCATCCATTCATCTTTAAAATTTTGACAAATAATTCTTTTGGCTGTCTGGTAAGTTCTTTTACCAGAGGCTGTTCTTGCATAGCCCCTTTTTTGGCCCTTTTCATTTCCTGGTAGATTGATATGGCTTGAGATCCACTGACACACAAGCGCGGTGGGATATTTATTGAGAATGCATTTCATTTCTAGAAGTGTGTCAAGTGTTTCTAAAGAGTTTTGTGTAGCTTCCAAACATTGTAGGGCCGATTTTGTGTCTGTGAAAAGTACTGTATGTGTTGCCAGGGATGGATTTCTCTGAAAAGTTTCATTTAATGTAAGTAGTGCTGCTTGGATGCCTTTCAGTTCTGCTTCATAGTTAGAGCATGCTTCATCACAGGCAGAATAAAGCACTTTGGAACTTTCATCTGGGAAACACATCACTCCATGGTATCAAGCATTTACAGTAGCTTTAGAGGCACACCCATCTGTATAAATGTGGATCCAATCCTGAGGGTAGCTGTCAATAGTTATCCTAGCTGTTCTTTTTAGTTCAGATAAATCTGTTTGCTTGGTAACATTTTCATCTATCAGGTTAACCTTTATTTCTGGGCATAGAAGTGGTATGTGAGGCGATATTTTCATCACAGGGCAAGTTTAAAAGCTTAGTAGTGTAATTCTATTAAAAACAAAAATAGCAAACAGCCCATGGTCGTATTCATTCAATCATTGTTTCTTCGAAGTAATTCATATGAACTTAATTTTAAACAGAATCTGACCTGACTTCCTGTAGAGGCAGCATCAATCTGCATCTGTGTTGGTAAATTTGCTTGAGCCATGTTGATGATGTTCTGTAGAAATATTTAAAAAGATAAAATAGCTTGAGATTACTCAGTGCAACATAGTCCCATATTTATTATTATACCTTTCAGTTTATAATCTTAAAACCCACCTTGATCCTCTACTTTCATAGGTTTACTTTTAGGGATGTTTAAGGATGCATAAGATACAGAGGTTTGTTCACCTTTCACCTGATTCTCTTAAATTTGAGGGAGGCGCAGTGGCCCTGGGGTAGAGCATCCAAACCCAAACCCATCGCTCAAAAGAAGCCCTCTTTAGTATGTTGTTTGGTTTGTCAGTACACATACGGAAGTCTTTCCGATAACTTTCTAGATTATTAGCAGGTCTGATTAGATAGATAAGATCTATATACTTCTAGGTTTGGTTCACAATTTATTATTTAATCTAGATAAATTTAGGCTAGAAATCTAGATTTTTAGATTCTAGATCTAGATGTTTGTAATTTTCATATTTTTTCCCTTTAAGTTTAAGTATAAATATTCACAGTGCATAGTTTAGTTTAATTTTTGTACATAAATATTTACTCACAAGATGGAATCAGTTAGTCAATCCAATGAAGTTTCAGGCTCTCACCGTGAAAATCAAGTCAATTGATCACAGAGAATAAGAGAACCAGGCTTACAGGTTTAACTTACAAGGTGAAATAGTGAAAGTGAAAATACTGACGATGGAGATTGTTTTGAGTGACCTCCCTTGTCATAGTCGTAGTGGATTTTCGTTATCTTTTTCGACAAAGTATATTAGGCTATGTTATTATGGAGTCGTTAACAATAGGCCTGATGAGCGATCGACAGGCAACTCGTCTTCATGACCTTATGATAACTAATATTCGTTTATGAAATTAACATATTTCCATTTTACGCAGAAAAATAAAATTGATAGCAATACTCTACATGCGCCTTGCTAGATAGATAGACCATTACATGAATGGTTAGATCTAGATCTATATTAGATCTAAAAGTTCAAATATCTGCCGATTTTTCATTTTTCTTCCTTTTTTTTTTTCATCACAAGAAGTGTCTTCTGATTCTGTTGGGGTAAGAAGTTCATTCACATCATATTCTTTCTTTGTTGTTACAGGGTGTTTTTTTTAAACCTACTGTCCTGAATATTTAAATAATGTTGGAACAAATTTGTATATTTCTTTAACTATTTTTTTCATGGTTTTCCAAAATATAATTTCAGTACTTTAGTGAGATAACAGCGTATTTATTTTCAATGCGAATGCTTCATGCGTATGCGGATAATACACGTTGCTCATCTTGTTATTTAATTTTAAAAAATTTAAATAAATGAAGAAAAAAAAATAACAAACGTCATCACATTATCATCATCATCATCATCATCATCATCATCATCATCATCATCATCATCATCATCATCATCATCACCGTCAACATCATCATCATCATCATCATCATCATCATCATCATCATCATCATAAATATCATCATTTAATATTTTATTATATATTAATTATTATTATTATTATTATTATTATTATTATTATTATTATTATTATTATTATTGTTATTATTTATTGGTTGTTGTTGTTTAAAAGTTAAAAATAGTTGCTATGCATGTAATCTAATATGATACATTAATTATCACACCATTTTCCCGCAGAATTTATTGGCAGACACCATATTATGTGAAACACCCTCAAGTGTAAAAGGAAGGAAAAAATGGTTTGAAACTCGCCAGATACGTGATGGGATGCAGGAGATTTCAAACTTATACCAATGTGACGTGATAGGCCTATATTTATTTATCCTACACATCCTATGCTTACATCGACCAATCCTAGCCACGCAGAGCATAAAGGAAGACAATTTTATTGACGAATATTCTCTCATAGATGATGGTGGCTTTAGTGAGAATGTTGAGATGTGCAGGAAACAGAAACAAAAAAGTGCAATAAATAGTTTAACAAATACATTTCACCAATTTTCTTTTAAGTTAAATAACAAATATGTTAACTTGGTGGTAGCTAAAAATCAAGTTTACCAGCCAGATGCAAGTGTTTATTTAACAGTAACTGAAGAACACATTATTAATTTTTATCACGAGGATATTGCTAAGGATCTCAACAAATTTTACATCGGTAGTTTGTTGTTTTCTAATCATTCTGTTGCCTTTTCTGCAGTACAGGCGCATGGGTTGATAACTGGATCAGCATTTTTGCTCGGTACAAAAGTAAACCTGTACTGCCCTTTAGATATTTGGCCTGGTGTCCCTTTTGATATTGGTAATGAGACAACTAAGTGCTTTTCGTGCAAAGTATTTATCTCTCCATATTCTAAAAAGATACAGAACAGTGAACGCAATATTTCTGCAAATTATTCTGGTAATGTAAATAAATTGGACGGTTTAACCCCTATTGATACGAGCCCCGAGCCTTATGAAAATTCAAATCAAGTTTCAAGGTTAAGGAAGCAAAAACGTAGTTCAAAAAGCCACCAAATCCCGAAAACTTGTTCTCTTTATCTTGAATCTGATCCGCTCTTTTACAAATTTGTTGGAAATAGGGACTTTCGCTACACCATCAACAAAATGCTAAATTTAATAAATAGTTTAGATTCTATATTTCGGTCTACTGATTTTGACGGTGACGGTTGGGCAGATAACGTTGGCTTTATTGTGAAAAAAGTTGGCATTAAAACTGATAGTGATCGACACTTGACAACAAAAGCAGATATGGTTGCGACGGAATACTTGCGAGAGTTTGGTTCTCATAATTACAGCGAATACTGTCTTGCCATAGCGTTCACCTTTAAAGATTTCTCGGGAACGGCAGGTTCTGCGTACACGGCCTTCTCTGATGGTTCTCAAGCGGGAGGCATTTGTCAAAAACAGGTTGGGGTAGATTCATCCAACTATACTAGCTTCAACACAGTTTTACTGACATATTTGTTGAACGGAAGGCGTCGCACAGAGATAGGCACGCTCTTGACGTTGGCACACGAGGTGGGGCACAGCTTTGGAGCCCATCACGATGAGGAACCAGAATGTACTGGTACCGAGGAGCATGGAAACTTCATCATGAACCCAATGACAAACTCGGGTTATAAAGTCAATAATTTCAAGTTTTCAAACTGCAGCTTGAGAAACATGCTTCCCGTCATCGCCTTGCGAGACCAGTGCCTGACCCACGGGAATTTCACGCCCCAGTGTGGCAACGGTCTGCCGGAGGAGGGCGAGGAGTGCGATTGTGGCTGGTCCCAGCACTGCGATATGGTGGACCATTGCTGCACCCCAGCTGATCAAACAGAAGGGCCTGACCGACCATGCACACTTCGTCGTTCTCAGGGAAAGTTTTGCTCCCCATCAGTATCTCCCTGCTGTACTGATACATGTACTTTCATTCCAAAAGCGATGAACACTACATGCAACCGCCTGAGCTATTGTTCCTATCCCTCCAGTTGCAATGGACTCAGTTCACATTGTCCTCACAGTTACCTACCGGAAGGAACGGCCTGCAATGGTGGTTTGCAGGTCTGTTCTCAAGGCAGATGTTTGCTAGGGGCATGCCAATACCACAACCTTTCTGTTTGTTTTTGTCATGGTGCCAACCAGTGTGAGACATGTTGTCAGCAAAACAACTCATGTGCACCTTTAAGTTACTTCATTAGCCTGAACAACTCCCCCCTTCTTCAGGACGATGCGTTGTGCTCAGAGAGGCTACGATATCCGACTGATTCTTTGTCCATATCTTGGCTCTCAGAAATACTTGTACTAACAGCACACTTAAGACAATACTGGATATACTATGTTTTCTTCGGAGCTATAATAGTCTTTATAAACGCAGTCTTGACATTCTCTTGTTCGGCTGAAGAAACGGATAACTCGAAGTCCCTGCGCTACGGTAAGATGCTGGTGGTTGAAGCGTTGGAGCAGCACATGTCAGAAGTGTATGACGACATTTTGAAAGAAATTGACACGTACTACAAAGAGGCTGTCACAAGGTCTAAGGCTCAGAAAATGCCGATGGGTTATTTGAAAGCTCTAAGCAGATTAAAGGCGTTGTTTCCCGCTGCTTCTGTTGAATACTTATCCAAAATTGTGAAAATCAGTGCAACAGAGGAAGTCGCCGTGAAACTTCTAATAATTCAAGGTTTTAAAATGAAAAAGTTTTCGTAAGAGGCCGGATAGGCTGCCCTGTGTTTTATGTAAAAATAATGTACATTTATTAATCATTTTGACATCACGTACAACATTTGTTCCTTTGATTAACTTGTGTGGGGTACGATGAACTTTATTTGATTCTATTTTCCAATAATAATTATCATTCGGGTTTTATGAAGCAAAATGACACATTATTTCTATAATATTGTAAACTGTTTTTAATTTTGTCATCGATGTGGTCAAATAAAAGGGGACAACAACGTGGCACGAAGAGGGTGTAGAAATGTACCCGTGCCGTATTATTATTACTACATGTATTTATAATTATTGTTATTAATTATTACTACTACTATTAACATTATTATTTAGGGAAGCTGGCTAAAGGGTCGATGTTCATTAGATTGGCAAATTTACTGGTATTGGAAGTGATAAGTACGGGTACGATTTGTTATATCTGATATGCGTTATTTGAAACTAGAAATATGACTAAAGACTAAGGGGGAGAGAGATAGAGATAGAGAGAGAGGGGGGTGGAGGGGGTCCTGTTTTAACCCATTATGCAATAGATATCTGATTCTGAGGCTCTCTAGTTCAGCAAAAGTAATACATTTACATGTATCAAAGTAAGTCATTGCATGTCTTTTCTACAAAAGCAACCTACCTCAGGAATTCCATTTGCTTAGTGCATTCAGGACCCTAACTCTTGAATCTCCAATGCTCTGTCAAAGAGCATGGGACCAACTTGACTTTTACTTTGATTTTAATTTTTTATCAAACATAGTAATGTAAAAGGTCAAGAGCTGTCTGCATGAATAGGAAGGAGGAAAGTTGAGCGGTTGGGGAAGTAAAGGGTGTCTTGGCTGTATGCAGTGGTAAGTTACCACAAATGTGTAGGCTTCATTAGCTGGAATTAGGTGTCTGCACTCCTAAAATTACGTGTTGAGAGGAGATCTATTAATTATCAAACCTGTTGTTCTTAATCTTAATAGGTAAATTTTACCGCCCAAATATAAGGAAGAGTTGAGGATTTAAAAATCGGTATACTAACAGTTCACTTGAGTTAAGATGTTAAAAATGTTTCTTCTGTGCCAAATTTGTTCCCCTTGAGGATGTTTTTACTGTGCCAATTTTGTTCCCTATGAAATTAAAGAAAAACAATTTTTTAAATGTTTTTTTTTACCACACAAATATTTTATTTTGCATAAGTTAAGATATTAACAATGTTTTTACTGTGTCCCACTTTTGTTCCTCTTGAAAGTAAAGGAAAAAAAAATTTTTTTTACCACACATATATTTTATTTTGCATATTTGTAAACAAAAATATGTAATTAAAAACATAGAACAATGATATAATTAGTATTATGTATATCTTTTGTGACAAAATAAATAAATTAAATAAAATAAAATAGAAAATCTTCATGTGTTATGTGTAAATTTAAATAAAAATAACTTCGAAGACAAATTAGACAATCCAATATCAATTACACAATTAAACAGAGTAAAACAATGTCTCGTACACTAAATGCTACAAAGACATCTTGGTACAGGAACTGTAGCTGCTTTGAAATATAAATTGTTTAACCTAGTATATACATGTATTCCAAATGGAATATTGCATAATCCAGTCTTATTAAGACTTCTTCTTGCAGTGATCTTCTACAGTAAAAACTACAAGATGAAACTGGGTACTTTTAGAAAGAAAACCCTATGACTTTTGTCACTTATTTTATACAAATTGTATCAGAACGTTAAGCTTATAAAGCATTTACAAGGGAATCCATGTCAAGTTAACCCCTTGTAAGCTTTATACAGTTCAAATTTACTTTCACAAAGAGGAACAAGCAATGAAAGCCAAACTGGAATCGCCATGTGATGTTGACTTTAAGCAATATAAATTTAACGTCTTTTACGCCTAAATTTAAAATGATATGCAAATAGGTTCATATAAAAAAAGAAAAATATTTACATTATTATTATTGTGTAATTTGCCACGATTAAAATTGTTTCAAAAACATTATGAAGGTACCAATCAATGTTATGGAATTGAGTTTATGTTCCAACAGTGATACCTAGAGCCAAAAAAGTCACAAGCCCCGGAACACTACCTTTATGTACACAATTTCAAGTACATGTATGATTAGAATCCCCATGACAACACATATACATAAATTCTTTTATTCAAAAATAAAATTTCAAACATGTCAAATTTTTAAAAACATCAATACATGTTAAAATAAAAGAATAGTTTAAAAATTTAAAGCCGGGTAATGAGTGCCCTATAAAACTTTGCCATTCATTAAGACTGGGTTAACAGCAAGCACATCATTCCGTTATCTCAACAATCTTTGGCTCATGAGGCACATAGAAAGAGAGCATGTCGCTGAAGTACTGGCCATCGTTGTCGCCGCCGCCAAACACGATGACCTCGTCCTCCTCGGTGTTCTCGTAGTCAGAGTCCAGGCGCAAGCAGGAGTGGCCGGCCCGAGGTGACGGAGCATTCTCCACCACAAGCTCCTGCCACGTTTTGTTGTCTGGGGAAAAACAAAACAAACCTACATCAAAACAAAAAATATGCTTGTTGGAAACAATCAATTATTTGTAAATTGTATACATTTATGTATGGAAAAAAAAAAAAAAGGAATGGCTATTTCTCCTGCAGCTTTGGGCTGGAGTTGCTTTGTAATCTGTTGTCATCTGAAGATGACACTAAAATCATGACATTTTAATTGTGCTATGTGCAAGTACACTTTGTAGCAGTTGAAGTGGGTGGGTATGTGCATGTTGACACACTTGCCAGCAAAAACCGCATGTGTCGTTAAATTATAATCACTTATCACTGCCAAATTTCCACGTGAAGGTAGCACAAATTACAAAAAACAGATAAAACGAAACTGTGTTCTTTTCAACTAAAATGTTTCATGAATAGGAAAATGACGAGATGACGACGAACTAGAAGAAAAAAAAATCAGCTTTTGTATATCATCAAAGAAAGAAAACTGAAATACTTTGGGCACCAGAAAAGTCCAGACATTTAGAAAGACATGTCTTAGGAGCATAGCTAGGGGCAAAGCAAAAACAGGACAGACCTACTAGAAGGTGGATGTATGACAGCAGCTAATGGATACAATACTACTGCTGCTGCTACTACTACTACTACTACTACTAACAACAACAACAACAACAACAACAACAATAATAATAATAATAATAATAACAATTTAACAACACATGCAGTTTTTACTGGTAAGTGTGTGAACACACACATACACGTCAGCACCTCAAACGGCTCCAACTGAGGCAGCTGTCACAACCAATAGATGGATCACCAAGCAAATCCAAACCAAGACTGCAGCACCTGACAGTTTTGAAACTTCACATTTTTTCAGTTTCATTTTGAAAGCGCTTCTCAAGTTGTTAATTTTTTTGCAAACACTGTCGTTTGTTGAGGGATCAAATTGTTTTGCGATTTTAATGAGTTTCTCGTAAGCTCTCTCTTTCAAAATTTATTACTATATTCTTTAGATTTTATTTTCCACAAGCACTCCATTGAACAATAGACTTCAATAAACTGAATTGCTGCTTCTTTAGTCCATGAAGACATGTTTGATAATTATTGATTTAAAAAAACTGACTTTAACGTGGGTGTAGATTTAAAACTGTCCGGTTACTTCATCCGCTAGCTCTAGTGTGATGAAGAAATGCATCATTGTGTGCATTCTACTTTTATGTTATTGTGTTATTGAATGTCGTGTGAAACGTGAACAGAAGAGAGGGAGGGAGAGAGAGAAGAGGGGGAAGTTAGTTTTATATTTTGTTGTGATTAGAATCAAATACTTTAATTATTCAAGTGACTCGCGAGTTACGGTATTATACTATTTTTTTTATGCTGATTTCAATTCTGGTTGCACTAAGAGGCAATTTTCATAAAGTTTTGAACTAGAAAAACTCCCCCAGGCATCAACCTTGACAGCAGGCGCCGACCTGTCTGGTGCGGGCACACCTTGTCGGACGAAAAATATCACAGTGCTTGATATTTTTTGGTCCGGGGAAAATTGACGACATGCATACAACAAACACCAAATTTTCTTATTACACGATCCGATCTGTCATCAGCGCGCATGCGTCTTGCTAACGACGGAGTGTCGTATGCATGCACGCGACAGGGTCGGACGGTTGTCTGAAGGTGTAATAGGTACTTTAGAGTAGAGCCTTATCCTGTTGGGAAAGGTAAAATTAGGGCTGGCTGTAATCCCGGGTTCAGTGGTTTGAAAAGTGGACTTGAAGAGTGAAACCTGGAAAATTGGGAAAGGATATCTTCTTCCAGATATCTTCTTATCTGGTTAAGCAGGTTCGACTGTATCAAAGAGGAGCAGGGAGACTTTTTTTAAAAGCAAATACAGTAAGTGCTTACAATAGTCAAAGATGTGTGCATCGTGAAGCGGATTGTCGCCATCATAGCCTCCATGTATGAAAACACGATTGTTCGCCAGAGCAACAGACGCATGCCAGCTGAAATAAACACAAAAATATTCATGTTACATAATAAACAGTTGGGAGAAGGTGGATATTGAAAGAAAACAGCAGGAAACTATCATAAATGCATTTTTCTTTAAATAACTTAAGTGACTGTCAAGTTCCCTTGTGCAATTCGAATCATAAGGTTTCCACTGTAGTCACAGGGAGATGGCAATGGACGAAAACTAACGAGGAACAGAGGAAAACTTTAGTAGGGGTGCCACCCAGACCTGTCGAAATTTCCGCAACTTTGGTAGTGGATAAAGAGGGGGATCAGGGACGTCGCCCCCTGGGACTGAATTTCAAGATTTTCGTGCCTTTGGAGAGGCTCTAGGAATGTCCCTGAGATGATAAATAGTTACATTTATTAAAGGAAAATAGGTGTTTTACCTATACCATTACTCGCGAAAATAAACGATGTCGATCAGATAAGCTAGAGAGATTAAAGTCGGTAACCCGAATGAGGTCAACTGTAGTGCAGACACAGATAAAACAGTATCACGAAACTTTAATAAATAATGAAAAAAGACATTGCATGTCGATGAACATTGTTCTTTGCTTTTCTTTTCTGTACTAGCAAACTTTTGCATGGACAAAACATGCGATGTGCATCGGTCAGCACAAAACTAAACAAAGCAAAATGAAAATGTGCATTTGTTTATGATAATGGCTGTTGAGGGTGGAAATCATTAAAAAAACATGCGTTTCAATGCGCAAAGCCGGACGAAACGGCATGTTTTTTTTTTATACAGGGCTGGACGGCAGGTCAAAGTATAAAAAAAAGAGGGACTGTCCAGCATTTTGCTGGACAACTGGCAGCTCTGAATTAGGGTTAATGCAGTAAACATCCCAAAAGAATTAAATTTGATTCAATCAAGGCTTAATCTTTAGGGAAAAAAATAATGCATTATTTAAAATGAAAAAAAACTATGGCTTTCCAACTGAGCCAAACATTTTTTATATAAAAGTTTAGAATCAATATTGATGTGCATGTAATTGAAAAAAAAAAAAAAAAAGATAATGAAGGGGCAGAATTTGATTAATATGTGCATCTAATTCAATAATGGTATGCAAAAAATACAAACACATTATGCCTACCTATAACAAAGTGAAATAGGCTTTAACTATGTTCTGCTCCACACTTTAGAGTTCTAAATAGAACAAAACATAATCCCTTGAATGTATCTGAGAATAAACCTTTTTTGGACAAGGCGCTCACTATGTTATGCTTGGATGAACTACTCTATTGACGATGGAAGTAATTATTCAGCATCTAATCTTTCAATTACTACACAGTGAAAACCCTTTTCAACCTTGCCCTCTGAACAATGAATTTAAACACAAGTTTTGCCCGTACCATATTACCTCCAAAACAAAAAACTCAAAATCGGGACTTTAATTTAAATAATATTGGACCTACTAAAATGAAAGTTTAAAAAAGAATTGGCCTACATACTATTCCTCTGTATTCAACCTGTTCATATGACTGGGTACCCCAGCTTGTTCATAATATAAAATCCATCAAATTTTAGTTTGGGATTTGCTTAATATTTAACCTAATAAAGGCTACCTTCTGGGCTTCGGCGGCTTTCCAAGAACTTTTGGCTCTGACCATTCAACAGTCGCTAAAAAAAAACAAAAAATGTATTTGATTAGTACATGTCCTAAAAAAAACATGTACTTTTCCCAAAGTTCACACTTGTCTGGCAATCAGAAAATATGTGTTTTAAATTGGCAAAACATCAAGAAAAGATAATGGACTGATAAAATGGGACCTGACCTTAAAAATAATCTCTCTATATAAATCAAAATGTAAAAAACAAGAAAAGTATTTCTTTTACATTTTGTTTAAAAAGGAAATGAATATGAGGTGCAAAAATATCCCAGTTTACACGATACTGATAGATTGGTATTACCAATGAAGATGAAAAAAAAAAAACGGCACACAAATGTCAGGCTCCTTTAAAAAAAGTTTCAGTCCAAATGTATCAATTTCTGACAGATATTTGGACACAGTCAAAAGGCAACAGTGTGGCAATGCAAATACTAGGTCTGGGTTAGCATCATTCTGTAATGTCCTATTCTCTTCGATCAGAGTGAAATTTTAAAATCCAAAGTAAAATTATGGTAATAACCCTTTGGTGATTTAAACAATTATAAAGAGACAAAAACAGTGGTTGCAGAAAAATCAAATTCCCCTAAAATATGCTTTGGGTATTTTGACAGATTGCATGCAGAAACAACAATCTAATCTGAAGGGACTAGAGGGAGTGAATATAAAGAGAATGAACTCTTTCGTTCAATGTAAATCTAGATCACAAGGGCTTTCTAGGCCATAGGAAGACACAAGCCATATTCTTAACTAATTCTTTCATATCATTTATGATAGTTCCCAGTTGCAACCTCAGTTTTCTGGGTCTTTATGCTAAACTTTCCACTGAAAGGACTCTACAGACGTTGGACAAACACATATTTGGTTGTTTCAGGCACACAATCTATTGCCCAAGACAAAGAACAGATTATAAACAAAAGATTAAGTCTTTTTAATGTCAAAATTAGATATGTTGATATGTATAGACCGTCAGTGCCATGGCCTGTAATGGTTAGTTGACCGTAGACATTTGGGAACATGGCGTAACGTGTCTTTGCAAGTTATTTAATAGTGTAAATGACATTTCTCAAATATCTTAAGTTCTAGGCCTGAAAACACCATGTTGCTTTGCAAGAATTACCGCTGTGGTCATATGGATAAACTAGAAAAATATTAAATCTTGGTTTTTGCAGACTTAGTTAACAGTTATTAAAACACAATTCGTTCTATTCCACCGTTGCCTTAAAAAATATAGCCACATTGGTTTATGCATTTGTGCTTTTCTTTTTTAAAGACATGACATTACTTGATTAGATCCAAGCTGTACAGAAGTGTTGTAATGTATTGGAAATAAATTAAATGGGGTACAACAGAAACATAATATATTCACACTTGAAATATTATTGCATAACGTAAACGCAGCGTATAACAACTCACTGAGATCCAGCAGAAAGAGATCATTATAACAGTATGGAAAGTCCCAGCCCCCAAACACAACAAGAATATCATTGATCAAAGTTGCAGAGTGGCTGTGAATAAAGATAAGATTACCACTCTTGATTATTGAGTACATACATTTTTTCATAAGTACCAAATAGTAAAGAATGTAATTCTTAAAAAGAACAAAAAAATTCTGTGTCTCATGAAGGTCTCTTTGGGCAATGAGAAGCAAGAACATAACATTATGTTTAAATGAATTCCGAAAACGTTTTTTAGTTATAGCAAAAACTGATTCAAATGTACTAGTTTTAGAAATATAGATAGCTACATTTTATTGTGATGTAATATGCTATATGAAACTTACCTCCACAATTTGGATAAAAACATAACTTGGAACAAGTCATAAGGTGAGTTACTCTTTTAAGAAAACTGTTTAAATCGCCCATTTAAGAATTTAAAAAAATAATTTAGGATTAAGTTAAGTGTCGAATAGACTTTAAAGGTAAAGGCTCATTTATAAACTCAGTCAACATAAGCCTTTTAAGTGCAAGGGTTAAAACTATAGTATAAGCAAACTAAACTTTTCTTCGACTTTTTAATTTGGCATTGAGAAACCTTTGTGTTTCTGGGCCCCTTGTGTCACCCAGGACAGAAAAGGGTGCTGAGGCTCCTGAAACATGGCGAAAGTGAAGTGAGGCGAGTTAAGTAATGGCAACATACATCTCAAATGTTTATTGCCTAGTGCACAACCTTCTATCAAGATCAACCTTACTTAAAAAAGAAAATAAAGAGTGGAGGCAAAAACAAAACTAGACTAAGAAAAAAAAATCGAATGATCTCAGGAGGATGATAAAGAGAAATACATTCAGAAAAGAGATGATAATATGCTAAATTGAGAAGAAAAAGGCACACACCCAGATCTTGGTCTTGGTTTTTCGCCCATGACGATAGGTTTATACCAGCTTTGCTCGACAGGACAGAAAATGTGAATCTCATTGTCACAGCCATCTGGTTGGGGATCGGGGCAAGGGAACACTCCACCAAAGATCCACAGTTCATGCCTGTGCAGGGTGCTGCTGTGATATGCACGTGTTGGCGCTTTGCCCTCAGCCTGAGTGGGAACAAAATGACAAACAGAATCAGTCCCATTTTTTATGAGGAAAAGAAATGATAAAATGTACCATAAGGAGATCATAATTCATGTGAAAAGTTGTTTTTATTGATTCATTGAATCAATTGTTCTTGAACACAAAGCTCAATTGACACAATGAAAGGCTTTTTTGTGTGTGACAAACCTTTGCATGTGGATCATCACTTCCATACCATCTTTTTTCAGCAATACATTTTCCATTTTTAAATAAAACCGCAAAAGGTGTCAGTTGGAAATAGTGCAATAATATGTACTAATAAAGTCTATATAGTTTCCATGAATTCTTTGGGAAGTAGAAGACAGTTTTCAGTAGAAAACAAAATTCTTGATATAGAAAAACGAGTAAACCACATTAAAATAATTATTACTTCTTATCTTGAATGTATAAAGCTAAAGAAAAGTTAATTACAACCTTACTTGCATCAATAAATAGATAATATCACCAAATCAATTGTTATATTTTAAATTATTATTGTGAGTACTATAATTTATACTTTTACAAGGGTCCATTTCCGCTCATCAAGATCAAACATGTGCACATCATGAAACCACTTTGCGTTTTTGGATCCTCCATAGACATAAATACATCTCATTGTGGGATCGTAGGTGGCAGTGTGTCCAATTCTGTACTCTGGCTTGATACCTTCAACGGCAACTTCTGGGCACTTCCATGTCCTCATTTCTGATAAAGAGACAAAAAACAAAAACAAACTTGAGAGAGAGATAGAGGAGTGAGGAATACTGCAGGAAGATTTTGTTGTACTGGCTGGTTAGAATTATTTTATCACCTTCTAATTTAATACAGAGGAAATCAGATAATTAGAATTGAATAGCTGCCAACTTTTGAAAAGCAAATACAAATTTTTAGTACAATAAGTCACTGCAAACCTATCGATGATCAAGCTTATTAGGTTTGAACAGCTATCAATACATGTATTGACTTAAACACAAATTTAACTATAAATTTAAAATTTGCACCATGGACTAGTGTTATTTAACAAATGCGTTTTTGTTTTTTATTCCTTATCTCAGTGTCAGAATGCCATGTCAGCAACATCCAGGCTTTGCGTGAACTAAATATAATATTTTAAGACCGTTGGCTCTAAAGCCTCTAACATTTTGCATTAATATGGGGGAAATTTAAGCTTTTTAGCATGCCGAAAGCAACTGGAAACAAATAACACAATTGTCATTGACTGAACCAATTAGAAGAATTTTGGTAAATTTTTCCAGAAACACCTGCAACCTATTGTAGCTTTTTTCTTAGATATCGGTACCGTACTTGTGCAGGCCTGCTTATGATACAGATTCATTAAATCATAATAAAGAGATGATTGGAAACCCTAATTGAAGCAATCATTGAACTAAATAGTTCATGATAGACACAATTCTGGAAAATGTTTTTAATAAATGAGGATTTGAGATCTCACTAATTTAGGTGCATCCTTTACTTTAAAGAGAGGTACAAAATGATGACTGGTGTAACATAGACTGGTTTCAAGACTTTGGAATTTGCTTCCAATTTTTATAGTTTTGTGGATAGAAAATTCTATTACACTAACTGTAGTACATAAAATTAACCGTAACTTGATATTATACTCCTGAAGTTCAAAATTACGCCTGTTGACCAACCTGGATGCAGAAACCATATGGAGTCTTTGCTCAGTGATTTATCCCCTTGTCCGCCAATGAGAACCGCCAGTTCACTGCTCACATGAGTCATTGTGTGTCCCCAACGACTGCTTGGCTTGGGAACTGTAAAAAAAATATGGAAATTTGAATTTTTTCTTTTTTTTTTTTTGGGGGGGGGGGGGTTATAAGGTTAACTTAAAAAATATTCTATTATTTGGAGATACGCTTAGGGGTATCAACAAAGGAAACACAATACAAATTCATCAAAGTTAGTCGAGACGTAAAGATTGAGCCGGAAAACAGTGTTCATTAAAACAATTCCTTAGGCTTTATATGTCATGCAAGCAGCAAACACAAACATTATCTCAACAGGTTGATCTCATAACTGTATAATAAACTATATATACCTCTGGATGATAGATCAACACATCTTGTAGGTTTTCCATTAGTCTGATCAAACAATTGCACCAGTGGATCCTCGACATCAAATCTGTGTCCAGGGCTTGACGTAAGACTGTCTCTCCCCATAAGTTTGGAGGGCGGGGTCAGATTTTTTAGCGCGAGTGCTCTCATGGCCACCCTCTGTCTCCTGGCCTTGGGGTTAGGCGTCACGTCCACATCTCGAGGACGTTTCATTGACACTTTGGGTGCTTTTGGAGTGATATTAGGATGGCTCTGAAACCAAATTAACAACTTTGAATGACATCATGCATGAACTTTTGAATAAAGTTAAAGCATATAAGTCTAAAAAGTTATAAAAATGTGTTTAAGATTAGTTGTATTTAATGTTTATCTTCCATAAACCGCAAGAACCTTGTTTTGGCCCCAAGATTGATGGAAGAGTGAAAAGTGTGCTTGTTGATAAGACTCATAAAGAGAGTGGTTCATATATTATAAGCAACTATTCAGAAAGACTTGGAGTTGTTTGTTCCAAAACTAAAGGAATTAAACCAGAGGGAAAGAAGGGAATGATCATAAAAAAATGTAAATTGCTAAAAGCTGCAAATGACTTCTTTAAAGGACAATACATTTATATATAAAAAAAAATAAAAAAAAAGAAACGAGAAAGATATTGTAATAAGAAATTAAACCTATAAAGTTAACCACAATATTTGAGTCCGACATAAAATCAGTTGTAGAAAAAATATTACCAACCTCTGCAAAAGGAGTATTCTCATTAATTGTCCTCATATTTGGGCTTCCTGTAACCTCAGTCATTTTGGAGAGCTCAAAAGATTCATTGCAGTCTGTATTCTTATCCATCGCTGCACACACAACAACAGCTTCCAAGGCAACTTTCTCTGAACACAGGAGCTTCAGCTGCTCTCTGCTGCTTTTTGACTTTGACCATTGAAAACAGCTTTTAAAAAGGGGAAAATACACCATTTTTTGTCAGCCTATATTTGATTTACACAATAGAATTAATAAAAACGATATTTATATAACAATACATTAAAAACTATTTAAAGTGACGCTCAGTCCAAATTCCAACGCAACAATTTGTGTATGACACGTCAGAGGGAGCCAAGCAATTAACTTCAAGAAAATCCAGTAACTTAAGTTTTCCTGAATGATAAATGACACCCTGTAGAGAACTTAAAATGCTGAAATGGGTTTCATCCGTCTCTTGGCTTAAATAGACGTACACAGAACTGAGGTTTGTTTATGAGTATTACTCATTTCAATAACCAAGAGGTTAGTGTCTAATGGTCAATGTGGATGCATGTCCTAGCTGACCTTTGGGGTTACTTTTACCATTCAATCCAATGGGGGCTTAAATTGCACAGCGTTGATCTCTCCACAAGGAGGTTTAAAACCCAAGATCGGTCAAAAATTTATTTGTCCTGATATTTGTTACCTACTAATTGGGTGAGTTTCAGCATAATGTGACGGGTTAAGACAGGATTCCTGGTTTCCCTGCTCTGTCCCTGTAAACTTGTTGGGATCCGTTCACAAGCCTTGCTATTGAGTTTGTGCTGTATTGAACTCTTCAGTAGGAGAAAGACATGTTTACAACCTCAATCCTACACCTAACATTCTAACAATCATAATGTACAATACTATAGCTAACGGGTACAAAAAGAATGTTCTCACCTGTTTTCAGCAGTCAGTGTGCACAGTTTCTGTTTATTGGATTTACCCTTGATGACATAGATTTCAATGAGTTCATGTTTCTTTGACCAGGATTTGTCAGTATATATGCAGATTTGTTTTCTGCTTGATATGCGCCCCTTCAGTTCACAGGAAAATGTCTCTTGATTTTCTTCAGATGAGCTGTGAAACATTTTTTCAACAAATTATTATGTTGAGAAAAAAAGTTGCCATTTACACAAGAGAAAAAATATTTGTTTACAAACTTAAATGCTAAAAATTGTCTATAGATATTCGTATAAATTTTGCAATTGTAAATTATCATACAATTTGATATATTCATTTTCCTTCTTAAAAAGAACACCATTTAATGATTTATTTATAATAATAAATTTGTGGTCAAAGAGCTCAGTAAAACTATTTTTAAAACAAAGAACAATCAACATTTTTCTTTAAAAATTAGAAAAGGAAATGCCTCATAGAATGGCAAGTACCACTGTGCTTAGGGGCATGCTTATGTACAATGGACATTGTAATGTTCACCAAAAAAAAAAAAAAAAAAAAAAAGAACCTACATCTCCCTCTCTTTAGCAGAGAGATTAGGTAATAGGGCTAATTATCATAGACAATTGTCACAATAATGCTTTTAATTTGGAAATCTAGTGACGATTTATTAGAGCTAACAGTACTGCATAAGAGGTGTTGCAGTTTCTAAAAGGAGGGGGGTGGGGGAGTGCTTGTCACTTTGTGTGCATGAAGTATGCAAATGACAGAAGGGAAGAAAGGAGACAGAGACTGAGAGAGTGGCAATAAGAGTTATTGGAATTATTATTGGTGATGCATTTACATCAAAAGAATCGTCCATGTAATCAGTTTAACACGTAGGGCCTACTGTAATTCTACAGACATGGAAGTCAAAGAGTATCTAAGCGTACCGTAACAGGTTTCGAAAACAGATGTTCCACTAGCCTATAAATAAGCAGGTTGCAGCCGTGACATGAATCAATGGAACAAATATAAATGACAAATATAAATGACACAAGATACGTTGATGACAACACTCAGATAGCAAACAAAAAGGAAGACCTCCAAAAAATTTTGATGTAAAGAGTTACAAAAATGGTTTGACATGAACGTAAGCAAAACCAAAACAATTTCAAGTCTCAAGAGATCTAAAAGTAAAATAAGGGCAGTTTTAAAAATAAATTCCTTGCTGCTAATGCTATGGCGACGCAAAAATGCCAAAATGGACTCAAAAGATTCAATTAAAAAAATAGATCAGCCCTGACATGAACTGAAAACATTTTAAAATGTTCCCTCAAATTATATAAATGCAAGAGTGGGTGACGATTGTCTAGAGGATAATTAGCCCTATAATCTATGGTGATAAAAGTTTAACCCGTCTATTGTTCTCATTTTAAAGTCTGCTCGTATGAAATCTAGATCTATTTTTTAAGATAATTTGGTGCCTATTGATCTAGAGCATAGATCTGGGCCCTGATCTAGATCTAATTTTAAATTCTAAATTTGATTCTATGACTTACAGTGTAGAAAAAAATCTAGACTCTAGATCTAGATTAGATTAGAAGCTTCTAAGATTAAATTTCTAATTTCATTGAAATTGTACTCACACTCTGACGAATTCCTTGGGTGTGACGTTTTTCTCAAAGGAACATAGCAGCAAGATATCAGGTTCTTTCAAAGCCATGATCAATTAATTTAGTCTTTAAGATGTACGGTAGATCTAAGCTTTTACTAGTCGAAGACAAACAAAGTTTGAAAGTCTGGTCAGGGTTCAGTCTCTCTCTGGGTGGATGGACGTGGAAAGAAAAGGAAATTCATTTCTACTTCAAGTTGAGAAAGAGGAATCACTCACAGTTGACTCAATCGAATTCCAGTTTCGACGAATTATACTTGGCGCGCTTTTGAGCGGTTAATTGTTGATCCTGTGATGTGCGCTCGGCTTGTCGAACGAATCTCGGAATTTTAGGTCTAGTCGCCAACACAACAAAACTGCTGGCCAATCTATTTATAATGGTGACGTGGTTAAGAGTGATGGTCTATTTTCGGCGACCATGCATAACTTTTTTTCTTCTTTTTGATCTTGCTGCTAATTATTACATTGTGATTATCGCAACCATTATTATTAATACCACTGCCATTATCGCTACCACCACCACCACTTATTATTATTATTATTATTATTATTATTATTATTATTATTATTATTATTATTATTATTATTATTATTATTATTATTATTATTATTTATGTTGGTTATCTTGGATGGGCTTCTTGGTTTGAGCACTTCTACTGCTGTGAATGTAATGTTTTCTTTTGTGCATTCACTCTTTAGTGTGTCTCTTGTTGGGGTGTGGGCTCTGCATGTTTCTATGATAATTATGTTATATCGTGTGGTGCCACAGTATTCACATTTTCTGATAATCTTAAGGGTTGGGTCTCCAAGTCTGGCTCTACTGATTTTATTGTTTGTGGTATTGAAGTTGAGTATATTTTTACCTATATGTGGAGTGATTGCTTGGAAGAATCTCCCTTTGGAGTTGTTGGTCCACATGTCATGCCACTTTTCATTTTTGTACTGGTTTATTGTGAATTGTACTTCTCTAGGGCCCAGTCCTGTTTTTCTTCGTGTATTAGAGCTGAGGCCTAATTTGGCCTGTTGGTCAGCTTTTTCGTTTCCTACGATGTTACAGTGGGCTGGGATCCAGCTGATTTGGACATGGGTTTGGTTCTTTTCTTGGAGGTCGTTTGCTGGAATGTTGATCGACTCTGTAAGGTCTTGCCTGGCGTTAGTTTTGTTTTTTTGTTTGTTTTTTAATACTGAGCGAAGCTGCAAGGGAGTCCGTTAGTATAACTATGTTTTCTCTTTCCATCTTCTTTTCCTGAATGGTCTTCAGAGCTTCTTCAATGGCCGCTAATTCTGCTGCTGTAGTACTATTAATGTCCATTATTCTTTTGTTGATATTAAATTTTAGTTTCAAGTCTTTGCTGTAGCTTCTTAAGCTAACAATGCTTCCTTTATTGGATCCGTCTGTGAAGATTTTTTTTTTACTGTTCTTGTAGTTTGTCTTTGAGTTTGTCTTGTCCGTCCGTTTTTTTACTCAGTGTTCGGCTTAACTGGGTGTCTACTTGGATATCTCTGAGTGTCCATGATTCTATGGCGAATTATCTGGTATTTCATAGTATTTCAATGCTGTAGGCTACTTTGGTTAATTGGTTTTCTTTTTCTTTGGATGTCGATAATTTTGTTTACAGGGTTGGTGAAATTGTGTTTGTTGGGTTTGAGGGGTTAAATTTCGCTCTCGCCCAGTATTTTAGAGCTGCTCCTTTCCTTTTAATGCATAGTGGCTCTATATTGGTTGCCACTTGGAGGGCTTCTAGATTGGTGAGTCAGTTTGTGGCTATAGCTCTAAGGGCAGCAGCTTGAATATCGTCGAGTTTTTTAAGGGTTGTTTGACTGGTTTGGCCATATATTTCCTGCCCATAATAATGTAAGGGATCCTTCTACTAGATTTTTGTAGACTTCTTATTAGTTGCGTAGGGTGTGTGAAGGTTTTTTCGGCGGAGTGATTTTAGAAGTCCAAGATATTTTCTGGCTATTTGGTTTAGTAGTTATATTTGTTCTGAGTAATTGCTAACTTTGTCGAATGTCATTCCTAGGAATTTGGCGGATTTTTCGGTTGTGATATCGGTGAATCTATTGTTATGGATTTCTTCATTACCCCCGAAAATCACCGCTTTGATTTTGTGCATATTGACTTTAAGTCCTAGTTTTCTTACTTGTTGTATGAGTTTGGTAGCCTTTTCTCCTAGTTGTTTGAGTAATATGTTGAATTTTAATTTTGCTCTGGATCCGCCGTTTTTCTTAAGCTTTCCACATGATTTCCAAAGCGCACAGTCGTCTGCAAATTGGCTGAGCTTGGAGTTGGGGTCAATGATGGCCTGGTTAATGTAATTAATTGCTATGTTGGAGAGTGTGAGGGATATTACTGCTCCGTTTGGGGTACCGTTTGTTTGTACTGTGGTGGATGAGAGTTTATTCTCTACTTTTTCTCATTGTTGGATATAGTTGTACATTCTGCCACGTATTTTCAATTGTTTAATGTTTCCATAGTGCGCCATATGCTTTTTCTAAGTCAAGGAATATTGCTGCTACTGTCTTGTCTTTGGCTTTGGCTGAAATCTCTCCATGATTCTTTTTGTTTTCTCTATTATTGCTCTGGCTTTGTTGCGTTTAATTCTGTATTCTAGGAGATACTCTTCTGTTTTATTGTGTGCCAGTTTTTTTAGCATCGCATGTCTTTCTTTTATCACCTTTTCAGATGGGATCCGTTTTTCAACAAATAGTCGATTATTGCTCACGAGCGTCTCTAAATTTGCACTGACAAAATTTATTTATGATAACGTTAACGGCGGACTTTTGAATCTTCTTTATGCAGAGTTGACAAGTTTCTACGCAAAATGTGAGGACATTTTAACGCAGATGTCTTTTAATAGCATGCTTAAAAAAAGGTACTCTATTAACTGTTGATCGAGACGATGTGATTATGATAGTTATAATAAAAATACATTACTATACTGTAGGTTACTCATATTGCCCTTATTGATGCTTTTGTTAGATATCTAGACCTAATCTAGTTCTAGATTATAAGCTAACAGTAATATTGTTGCTGTTCTTGTACTTTTTTTTTAGACATGTACACACCGTCTCGGAAGTTGTGCATGGTCGCCGAAAATAGACCAACAATCTTAATCACGTAACCACTAAAAATAGAATGGCCTACTTCTATAGGATAGAATTGGTTTTGTACATAAACTGCGTAGTAGGGAAGTTCGACTTTCTGAACGCGAACTGCGTAGTGTCTACCAGCGTCCAAAAAACAAAGACAAAAAAACAACAACAAGAACAAACAAAGAAACAAAAAAAACAACAACCAGCAAAACAACAACAACAAAAAAACACTACCCCTCTGCCATAAAAACAACACCCGTTCCAGACATAGGGATTGAAACCAATGAGACATTTACTATTTCCCTTTTTCTGCATGCTGGATAGCAAAGAACTACTTTTAGCGAAAGTTGGTTCTTGTTATTATGCCAATATAGACACGCATCTAATTATCTGGTTGTGTGAATACGAATCCTTTACATTCCAATTAGGAATCTGATTTCAACAAAAGGCATTCCTCTTTGACTCCGCGAACTGACTGAAGTGAACACATTTTCGCGTAACGAGGGTGACAGTATTCTTCTTCTGGTTAGCTTATCTCATTGTGGGCCGTGAACCATTCTCCGAAATAGTGTCCGATCCTCTGCCAGTCTCCCTGCCTACGTTATTGATGTCATAAAGCTAGTCTTCTATGTCCTGTTCCCATCTTCTGGTTGGCCGTCGCCTTCCTCTTTTCCCTCTGCTTTAGCCCCTAGAATGTGCATCTCAAGAATGTCATGAATTTGATGTGGCCGAAATAGTTGTTTGAGTATTCTAACATTTTGAAGTCCAGCGATCTCCTCCATATTAGTTACTTTATCTATCCTTGATATTCTGAGGATCTTTCTATAACATTTCATAATAAAAGCAGTGATCTTTTTACGCCTTTCATTGGCGCACATACTTCACAACAGTATAGTTGCCGTGGGAAATGCAACAGACGTTAGGATTTTCGTTTTAGTTTTCATACATTACACTTTCAACCATAGTCGTTTCAATAAGTATTGGCTTTGTGATTGTTTTCTTATTTAAGAGGCAGCCTACACTTCCCATCTGCCTCTCCGTCAATAGTCATTATAGCTTATTCCATACACCAGTCTATGTCCATTGCTATTTTTTAGGTTTAGATGCCATATTTTGTCATCGCTATGTTCTTGATAGATTTTCGAAGCCTTTTGATGTTATGGCTTAAAGAGTTACTCCGTTTGCTAATCTATGGTATTTCAGGCGTAATCAATAACAGTTTAAATGGCAAAGAAACGAGTAAACCAAGAACCTCTTTCAACACTGTTAATAAACATAACACCAAATTGCAGACGGGCAAAAAGGTACAGTCATAAATAAGGTGATTGATCTTGCCTAAGCTCATGTATGATTAAAGTGACAGTGTCTAGTCGGTGAATGAGCCTTTCAATTCGTGTCACGTGTTTCAACCAGTCGGCTGATGTCACATCTGTTCTCCATATTGTGGCAAACATGCCTTAGTTGATTACTTCGACATAGGGATCATCGACACCTTAATCCTGAGCGTTTTAAGACAATATATCTCCCTGTGGTAATACAGTTTTAATTAGATGTTGGTAGATTGAGTCTGCGAAAATATTTCCCTTTTCCTGATGTGGCATCTTTTACATTTTGAAATGTTCATCGTGATTTTATAAACGTGGGAAAATGCGTGGTGTGCCTGCGGCTTTAATTTAATTGGCTGAATCGCCAGACATAATGCGGAGAAGAATTAAACCAAATGATAATCATTATGATCGCATTAATGATGTTTTCATGTGAAAATGATAGCGCTGACACAATTTTTTAACACGTTTGTCTGAGCGAAGAGTAATACGTTTTATTCAGTTTTGCGACAAACGTAATATTTTGCGGCCTTAATTATGCATGGAAATCTGGAAAAACAAAACAAACAACTACGCCATCGTTTCTTCCTTATCGTGGACTAACCACCCTACTGAAAGAAAATAAACAACAAACAAATAATAAAAAAAATGAAAAAAATTAACGAAAAAATACAGAGCTCGTGCTTCAAAAAGAAAAAAAAAACAAAGCAAAAACAAAAACAGCAAAATCCTGGGATAGGTCTACTCAAATGCTTAGATTTGAAGAAAAACATCAACAAAACAACAAACAACAAAATACAAAATAATTGGGTTAAAATTTGAACCTATCGATATCTTCTTTTTCTTTCTTTGTAATAACTATTGTTTACTTATATTTGTTATAAACCATTAACACCGCCCCCTTAAACAGGTTATCGTTCTTAAGATTTCCTTTAAAAAGTATGTAATTCTATTTTACTACTTTATGTGGAAAAAAAAGAATGTTAAATTTTCTTAACTTCATGGGCACCACGTGTGAAAATAGAGAAGCCTTGCCTCTGTGTTTTTTTTTCAATTCTTTTCTTTCTCACTGGTTGACATTCGCTCTCGGTGGTAGTGAGACTTTAAGTTTATCTTTTACTGCTGTTAAGAATGAATAAAATATCGTAATAGGCTAAGACAGCATGATTGTGTGTAGGCTAATGGAACTGCTCGATGTTAAAATAATAATATAAAATTGATCTTAGCGGAATGCCTGTATAATAGTGATTATGTTATGATTTTATTGGATTGCAATAAACCCCACACAATATTAATTTAGAAATAATTTAAATGAGTAATTAGAAAAAATAAGAGTAATGTACTTGTTGTGTGAGTGTCAATAACCGATTACAAGGACTAAGTCGCTCGGTAAGCGAAAGACCGCTGGAGAAAAGAACTGTCCGTGCAGAGCCTGGGTGAGAAAGTTAAGTTGAGTTGGTTTATCGTCCAACATCATCATTATTATAAGCTATAATTTATATTGTGGACGGACCCTTAGACTGACGTCTGACACTTTTATGTGCTGCCAGACACATGACAGGGCGGGGATACCACGACTCCTGTCTCAGCAAAGTCACATTAGACTGACACCGACCCAACCAGTAGGGGGCGACAACGCCAGGGCTCGAACCACGGACCTCTTGTATCGGAAGCCGGTGTTTTACTCCGGGAAGAGAAAGACATGCACACACGAATAGCAGCTGGCTGGTCAGCTTTTTGAAAACTCAAGTAGGTCTACATACTTATACATTAAGAAATGCCACTTTGTTTCTTAAAAAGTCTTCTACTCTTGCATAGCTCCAACAATGATAATTATACGGTTGTGAAATATGGACACTTACAAAAAAAGGCCTACATAAAATGAACGTTCATTAAAGAGCAATGGAGGGAAAATACTAGGAGTAGGATTGAAAGACAAATTTATAGATCTATACATTTTGTTCACAAATTCAAACTAAGCCTTTCCCAAGGTAAAGATAAATTGAAGCTATATTTTTCCCTAGAAGATTGAGCTGTTATCGATAGGTCTGCAATTTTATTTCGGTCGATACAATTGTATCGATGCCGTAATGGTATAACTATTTTGTTGAAGACATTTTACATTTTAAAGGAAAAAAGTAATAAAGAGTGGAAAACATTTGCATTTTATTTTCCTTTATGGTCACAAGAAAGGTATTATGCTGATTGATGAAAATACTGTCAACCAAAAAAAAAAAATAAACCCAATAAAGCAAACAAGTAGTATCCCCCCCCCCTTCCCGAAAAAACAAACAAACGAAAAAGCAACAACAAACAACAACATAACCTACAAAGGCTGATCTCCAACTACGATTAGATATTGAAATAACTCAAGATATTCCAATAGAATAAAGTACAAGCTAACAGTAACATTAGCATGGCATCACGTTTTTAGCATTAGCAGTTTAGAAAATGTTTTTAAGTTGATTCATTTCGAGAAAGATGCCCCTCTTTGGCGTATTTTATTAATCTTTTTTTCTATGATATTATTAATGAAAATTCGCTAACCTCATTGATCTTTTTTAAAGTTCAAATCGGATGTTTTCTGTTCAGTAAGATATGGATGGTGATTTTAAGTTTTGATAAAGGTTATCACCCAGCATTGAATTCAGCATCAACGAAATTAGTATTGAAAAAAAAAAAAAACAAAAAAAAAAACAAACAAAACAAAACAAGAAAACAACAACATGAAAGAAAAAGTTATCATGAAATTTTAAATTAAAATAAAATGAAAAGGAATAAAAAGTTATCATGAAATTTTAAATTAAAAAAAAAACAAATGAAAAGGAATGCCGCTTCTAAAACAGCAATTGTATCATTTTGCGTCGCATGAAAGTTGAATTATTGTTACTGAAAATTATCTCCTTTTTATTAAATAAGAAAACAAAGGAGGAAAAAAAGAAACACCATCTATCAAGGATTTATTTCACGATAAAGCTCATAACATTGTAAGCCAAACACTTTCTTGGTTAAAATAAGTAGTCACCTTGTCTCTTCTATAACAAAAGCGAATAATTTTCAAGCAATGGTTGTTCCAAGCTGCGGTTGATGTAGATAATTTTTGAAGTTGCAACGTCTATGCTTCGCACTTTGGGTCTTTTACCTATGAAAACAATATACATGTACATCTATCAGTTGGTTTTAATTTACTTGCTATGATTGTTCACACATTGAATTGAACCCATTATAAGTTTGTTTTACTTTCCATGATTGTTCATACATTGAATTGAACCCATTATAAGTTAGTTTTACTTTCTATGATTGTTCATACATTGAAGTCAACGTGTTACAAGATTGTTTTACTTTCTATGATTGTTCATACAATGAATCGAGCCTATTTCAAGCTCGCTTTACTTTCAACAGGCTATCATATCCTTCTCTGTTTTTATGCACGTGAAGATGCACGCATGCGCATCCATGCTGTCGTGGTGGAAGTCGGGCGCGCACCTCCGCTCGCACAGAGCCCTGCACTCGGCGGTGAGCAGCAGCTGGAAGTCGCCACGCTTGGACGGCGGGTAGCACTTGCCGTCGATGCTGGCTCCGTTGGTGAGCGCGCAGTTCTGGGCGCACAGCTTGCCGTTGAAGACCACCTTGCCGTAGGTCTTGACGCACCTGTAGCACTCGAGGAGGCAGGACTTGTACAGGCGCAGGTTCTCCCCGTAGGCGGGTCGCGCTGCCATGACGGCGAGAAGTCCACAGACCACCAGCGGGACGCACACTCGAGGCTGCATGGTATCCCTGTGGGGGAGACTCTGGGGACGGAGGGTTTGTCAGAGGTTCAATGGTAGGAGTCAAGTTATGGTGTGGAAAAAATGAATAGAGTCACTATCCTTTTATATTGGTATTCAGAATTAACAAAACGAAAGAATCAGGATTTTCGAAAAAAAAAAAAAAAATAACAACCTCATGTCGTGTTCCAAAGTTTAAGCTAAAGCCCTAATTATCATGTTATGGTGGAGCTGACGAACATGATCCAATAAAAAGTTAATGCCTTTGTTATTCAGTAACAGTCGATAACATCAGCATGTCATACATGCCACCAGCACAATGCTTTCTTTTTCGATCAAGATGTAATTTTGAAACGCAAAGATTGTAAAAAGGAAGCAAAAAAAAAAAAATGAATCCCTCTTTCCACAGACTTGAGAAGAAAATCACCGCTTGCTTTTTATGTGGAATATTTGGTGTGAATTGCAATTTGCAGATGGATGTGTTAAGTCTACGGGAAGTTTACGCTGATTATTTTAAAGCATTTCTTTTATTAATTATCCACAAAAGGTTTAACCCAAAAACGTGATATCTCGATACAAAACAAATTATGGAGGTTAATGTAACTGATATAATTTTAAAAGTGCACCTGGAACAAATACGTTTAACCAGGCGTGATCCAGCCACTAGGAGAGTCGTTGGTTTTTGCCGGAAATTATTCTTTGGATAAAAGCGATTACCGGAAGCTGCAATCAAAGTTACGATTGACCGTCTGCTGAATGTCGCAATAGTTATATCAGTTTTTGTTTTTGGTTTACTGTAGCTAATTATTACAATCCCTTTTTTCACAGATCGATTTTTCCCCAATACACCTAAGATACGCAATTCATTATTTCCTTAAAGCTTTATGTTTATTTTTGTTTCATTTTGATTGAAGTTAGTAACAAAAAAAGTTTGAACTGTCCAAATTAATAGTAATATACCAGATCGCCTGGAGTACAAAACGAAATTATAATGAAAAAGAATAATATACAGACACGAAGAAACCTGATTAATACAGTAGGAGCTTACAAAAACGTGTAATATAGAAACAGAGCAGGACAAGGAAGCCGAACAAGACCCTTGAAACATTCTCGGCTCTGTCGCATGATAAGGCTGTGAAAAAACCTTCCTAGCTAATGGGAAAAGACACTGGACTCTAGAAAGAGCGTTGTAAAACCTCAAAGAAAGCCCCAAATCATTGAAAAAGAATCCCAAGTGGCAGCCAACAAGAAAGGACAGATGTAGTGGTTTGCCTCGAGGCGGCGTTTTAACGGGAACCTCATTTGATAAAAAACCAATAAGAGTTGAAAACGTCAAAATGGATTATGTCTTTCTCGACCGTCTTCTAAAGCATCTAATTTGAAACGTATTTTCTATAAGACTGTATTGATTTCGAACAGTAATCTTTGGTCGGAAAAGTAGGGCGCTCTCCAAGACCAACGTCTATGATATTCTAGACGACGATCCTATCCGATTGTGCGACCCCCAAAAAGGGATACCTCACCATTCTCATCACACTGACACCGACCATAAAGTGACCTGATTGAGGATCGAACCCACGATCTCCCGATGTAGAGCCGCACACGCTACCGTTGGATGACTTTGTGCGCCCTTTCGGATTGCATCATTAGAGATAAATGCTGGTACGTGTACCTTCACCTCAAAAACTGCTAGCACTAGTAGCAGGGTTTTCTTCATGTGATTTTTTGCCGTTGTTAACGTTCAGAATCTCTGATTATTAAAAAACAGTTTTGTGCTAATACTTATCTTCCTCCTACTTTTTTAGCAATCATTTTAAATGCCACACATCATAAAGCTCCGATTTGAACATCCCTAAAGATACATGTAATATTATTTCCAAATTAAAAAGGGAAAAAATTGAAAACTATGGACGAGGCAAAAATGGGAAAATAGTATTAAGTTAACAAAAGCAATCAAAACAGAAAATCTACGCCCCTTAAAACAAGAATAAGTAACAGCTTATTTGCTTAGAAGTAACATAGGACCTTCACAAAGATTTTAACACCGGATCCAAAATAATTGGGTTTATCTACAGCCGTCTTATTCACGAAGAATCCCATTTGTGTTATGAAGCGTTTGACATTCCTCACGTGTGGCGTACTCATCTCAAGTTTCAGGGCTGTGTCTTTCCCGGGCCGCTAAAGAGGCTAGTTACCTCAACGTGACAACCCTGGCGACATGCCTTCTAATCTGCAGTGTATGAGTGACGGCTGAGAATGGGCCGCGGAGAAGATTTTCTAATACAATTCAAATAGTATTTTTGAGAGGGGCTAGACACTGAGAGAGAGAGAGAGAGAGATAGACAAAGAAATAAAGAGAGAGAGAGAGAGAGAGAGAGAGAGAGAGAGAGAGAGAGGGAGAGAGAGAGAATGAGGGAGAGAGGCTTACTGACAAACAGGTACAAAGGAAGAGAGTGAGGAAGATAGACATAAAATACAAGAACCTGAGATTTAAAGCAAAATAAAACCCACCTAGAAAAGCAGAACAGAAAGGTGGAGCTGAGAGCGACAGACATACAGACACAAACTACTAAGCATAACTAGGCGTTACAAAATCTCAACAGGACCAGAGCGAGACTACAGCTTGTTACGTCTGATTCAGGCAAGGGACCATGCGCTGGATTTTGTCCCTTTAAAGTTGGCATTGCTCAGTCGGCGCACGGAGCTGGGACTGAAGTGGCATTACCGGGGCATATGGCTGTCATTAGTCCACTATGCCCGACCAGCGCCACTGTACGGTTTCACGGAAGCGTAGTCAAGTTCAGTTTTTCAGTTAAACGTGCTATATATGCGTGCAATGTCTAGTCCCAAATGTAGCTAATATTCATACAAAAAACTAAAACAACTCTACCATAAAGACAACTATAAGTGAATCATGGTTTTCCACAAAAACAAATTTATAGCCTCTTTTCCAAATTGTTTGCGGACCTGCCTACCTTACCTAAAAAGCGTATCTGTATGCTTTTTTAAAAATCTAATATTTGTTCGCTACTAAAGGTACATTAAATGTACACTTTACTGGGTGTTCGGGTTGGCAGCTGAGTATGTGGTTACACGCAATGCCGTCTTTCTCCAAGTTCCATGACGTACGGGGGTTTTCTCAAAAGCTATGGATTTTGAACTTTGAGAAAATATTGCTAGTTGTCGATCATCAAAATGAAAATACTTTTTATTATGATTGAAGTTACCAAAATTCCACACACGGACACGGCGTGGGACAAAGTAGGCGCCATAGTCCTGAACTCATCTTTGTTTTGCCCCTTAACCTAAATTGAGCGATGCTTCAAACACGAAGGGTTGGCCTGAATATCCTTGACTATTTTATTATTATGAATGATAGAAAAATAGTTCAAACCAAAAAATGCAATTTTCAACTGTCCGCAAAATGATTTCCTGAAACTTTTCCTTCTAGAAGCGCTTTTTTATTGGTTAAATGGGAAACAACATTTAATATAATTTGCTTTTCACATAAAAATTAAATTGGCAAACTCAGAGAATATTGAGGAAATAGCTCAGAAATATTTAATTTTTTTCTGAAGCTATTCTTTTATAAAAATAAGATTCCTCATATTAAAAAGAATATAAACAACAGAAAGTTGTATCAAAATAGCAAGTTCGCCAGCAAGACTGATACAAAAAGGTTCTAGAAAAAATGAAAACAAACTTGAAGTGTAAACAAATTGAGAGGGTTAAAAAATGACATGGCCCATTTTGGTTAAAAAGCAAGACAGAGAATGTATTTTCTTAGAAAACTGAAGTCTTACGGGGTAAATAAAATGATATTGACTAATTTCTATAGGGCTATTATTGAAAGTATATTGACAAGATCTATTGGAGTTTGGTTCGATAGGCTACCTCTAGTTAATTTACACAAGCTAGTTAATTTACACAAGCTAGTTGAACGATCATATTCTAGACTCATTATAGAAAAAACCATTCAACCAAAAGTTTTTGTTCACTTTGTTGGAAGACGTCAGTAGGTGAGTCTTGATTTAAACAGAAGCGTCAGGTGCAATTTTGTAGTGAACACAGGTTGTCTCCCTTCTCTGCGGAAGGAAACATTTTTTTCCGTTTAAGCACTTTATGATCTCTATTGAAGACTAGAATCCGTCTTTTCTTGTTTGTTTGTGGCTTATCGTCCAACGCAGATCTGTACAGGTTATATTGCGGGCGGTGCCCAAGACTAAATGTCTGACAATTTTACAAGCTGCCGGGCCCCACAGAGACAGTGTGGGGATACAAGGACTCCTGTCTCAGCAGGTCCATTATTTTGGCACCGCCCCAACCAATAGTAAACGGAAACGGACAAATGAATTTTAGACGGTATAAGTCGCACAGTTGATTATTAATTACGTCTCTGTTGTATTTTTGCTTGGTTAGCAAACTAAATGCTAAAATAGAGATCGATTTCTGCAATTTTTTACATTAAATCACACCTCTCGTACTTTTCATCTAATTTCCCAGATGTAAATAAAAGTCACAATATTTACTAGAACAAGTCTCTTATTGTTATTGTGGCGGTAACAGCAATTTCCAAAACAACGAAGTCTAGGTGACTTGTGACTTTAAGATTCATTTAAATGGTTACATCCTAAAAAAATCACATGGTCTCGATCTCATGACTGCAACACTTGCAGTTCGTGAATTTAAATTTAAGGAAGGTTATGTGTGTGCTCTCATGTGTTAGAGAGAGAGAGAGAGAGAGAGAGAGAGAGAGAGAGAGAGAGAGAGAGAGAGAGAGAGAGAGAGAGAGAGAGAGAGAGAGAGAGAGAGAGAGAGAGAGAGAGAGAGAGAGAGAGAGAGAGAGAGAGAGAGAGAGAGAGAGAGAGAGAGAGAGAGAGAGAAAGAGAGCTCTATAGAAAATTGAAAACACACACACATCAACAGTCCTGAAGACTTTCCAAACTTAGCAAGTTATACTGTCAGGGGTTCCGGATTATGTACCCAATATTTATAACATTGTAGGACTACTCCCCAAATTCCAATATTCATTTCCTTAAACATGTTATGCTTTGTAACCTTGTAAGTACCTTTGGAAATGTGGATGTATAGGAGAATGAACAGAATTTCTTGGAAAGATAAGGTGACAAATAAGGAGGTCTTGGATAAAGTTGGCATGCAGAAACTAGAACTGCTGCAACTAATCCAAAGAAGAAAACTGGCATACTATGGCCATATAAGAAGACACTGCAGCATCCAGAAAATAGTTGTGGAAGGCAAGGTTGAAGGGAAGCGTGGTAGAGGAAGGAGGAGGCAGTCGTGGCTTGCCAACATACAGGAGACATCCCAGTTACGACTGAGTGTAGCCTGTGAAGCAGCCTTGGACCGTGAAAGATGGCGCCGAATGACAGCCCACCTCGGAGACGGGACGGCACAGCGATAGATAGATACGATAGTGTTGTGAAGCAGCCTTGGACCGTGAAAGATGGCGCCGAATGACAGCCCACCTCGGAGACGGGACGGCACAGCGATAGATAGATAGAAACATGTTATGCTTTGTAACCTTGTAATATTGTACATTTGGATTATTGATAGTGAGGAGTTTTTACATAGTTTGGCATTACCGAGCATATATACCATTGTCTTCGTTTCAAACTTAAACATGCGATCAAATCCAAACCGCTCCACCCTAAAATCCCAAATTTTACAGTAAAATTACAAATGGGCCAAAAAAATATTAGAGTCGTAAAACTAATTACATCAAACGCCTAATCAATTTTTTTAACGAAAATTAACGAACAAATCGAAAGTTTTATAAATATTGATTCTTTCTATTTTCTAAGTGCGTGCGCAAATTTTAATGCGCACAATGCACCGTTTTCTTAAAACGATTGGTTAATTATTAATTCTGATTATAAATTATTGAGCCTGCTTTAATTTGATGCAACCTCTTCAAGCAAACATATTAAGTTCCTAAAGTTATACATCCTGAAGATACACAATTTTGAGTTCAGCATAGTTTAACTAAGGTTGCAATACTTTAGTTTTGTCCATCCTACAGTCCCACGAATTTCGTGGGTTCCCAGCTAGTTCCAATATAAGGTAGACTGAATTCAGTAATAAGTAGCGGAGAGGGTTTGATAGGTGCCAATCTGTCACGACTGGAAACAACCTATCAAGACCATATTGCTTTATAATTGAGAAACATTCTCGAGAAGGAATCACACCCTGTCAGGAACTGTTTTAAGTTCTTGAAATATGGTCGCCTTTGAGCATTAAGGCACAAACCAATTCTAAAAATGTTAGTACTACAATCAACAATTAAAAATATCAGAATAGAACTCCTACGGTATAGTTATAGTTTAAAATAGGAAGTATAAGTTAACAGATGTCATCAATAATTATTAAATGACATGTGTATAAAAAGTAGATAGATCACATAAATTATCTGTGTGTATATGAGAGAGAGAGAGAGAGAGAGAGAGAGAGGGAAAGAAAGAAAGAAGGAGAAGATGGATGTTGTTATTCGGATATTGAACATTAAACCGTTCTTTGAAAGTTACTATTCATATGTGGACGGTATAAACCTTGCATTCATTTCTATGAATCTGTTAACAGAATTAAAACAATATTTTGTTTAGTAAATTAATTATATAATGATGTATTGCGATCTCCAAATTTTCTAGCCTCGAAAGAATTTACAGATTTCAAAGTAGTTCACCCAGGAGATTATTTGATCAGCCTCTGTCACAAGCGCTCAGACAGTAACTGTTTCTAGTCCGCCCGAGGTACATTCATAACTTAACTCATCTCCCACCTATATATATATATATATGTGTGTGTGTGTGTGTGTGTGTGTAAGTCAGGGGGTGTATATAAACACTTTACTACAAGGAAACTCGAAGGCCGATGGAATTGAGTTGACACTCAGAGCCGTAAGTACATCGCCGCGTTAACTTACGACTCGTCCGTCGACAGGCTTCTTATTCGTTTATTCTTACGACGAGTTGTAAACTGCTGCCACTTTGTACTTATGATCCATGGACGTTAGTGGCTATGAGTTCCAGCCACAAACCACAACCGCTCATTTTAAATCCCTTGGGAGGAAATTACGTCTGACTCTCCGGTGTGCAACTGTTTCCCCCAGAAATGATGCCCTCTGTGTGTGTCTGTGTGTGTCTATTTGTCTTTATATATATTGCTTGTTTTTTGTTTGTTTTTGTTATTTAGATCCTTGATTTTCTTCAGGACCAA
>RQTK01000455.1:310455-320455 GCA_003991915.1 Elysia chlorotica
TACTACTACTACTACTACTACTACTACTACTACTACTACTACTACTACTACTACTACTACTACTGGTACAAATGATGATGAAGAGGACAGGGAAGGATGAGGAGGCAGGGGGAGGAGGAGGAAGAGGAGGAAAGAAGGACGAGAATAAAGGAGAACAAAAAAAGAACAAGGAGAGAGGAAAAGGGGAAGGGGAAGGAGAGTGAAAATGAGGAGGAGAAAGGGAAGAAGAAATACATTGTATGTCTTTAAAAATGGAGAAAAAGACTGAAAAAGTCCATTTGGTGAAATCTATTGTCTAGTCTGACTAAGAAAAGATTATTTTCCCCATGTTACCTTCAATCGAAATATAGTGTCTTTTAACTTCTCGATTTTGTCTTAAAGAAATTCTAAGAAATCCTGGGATCTTAAAGGCAAACACGCCATATTTTACCATGGAATACAGAGGAAGTAACTTAACTCGTCGATTTGTAAGACCCGTACAATGAAAGATCAGGGACTTATTCTTTAAAAAAAATTACGATACAAATTTAAATGTGCTGTAAAGCATGTAGAAAGAAAAAACAAGCAACTAAATCTGTTTCTCTCGGTCTCTGTTTGCACGTCCGTTTGGTACTCTGTCTCTGTTTGCACGTCCGTTTAGTACTCTGTCTCTGTTTGCACGTCCGTTTGGTACTCTGTCTCTGTTTGCACGTCTGTTTAGTACTCTGTCTCTGTTTGCACGTCTGTTTAGTACTCTGTCTCTGTTTGGACGTCTGTTTAGTACTCTGTCTCTGTTTGCACGTCCGTTTGGTACTCTGTCTCTGTTTGGACGTCTGTTTGTGTCTGTCTCTGTTTGTGTCTGTCTCTGTTTGGACGTCTGTTTGGTACTCTGTCTCTGTTTGGACGTCTATTTGTGTCTGTCTCTGTTTGTGTCTGTCTCTGTTTGGACGTCTGTTTAGTACTCTGTCTCTGTTTGAACGTCTGTTTGGTACTCTGTCTCTGTTTGGACGTCTGTTTGTGTCTGTCTCTGTTTGGACGTCTGTTTAGTACTCTGTCTCTGTTTGGACGTCTGTTTGGTACTCTGTCTCTGTTTGGACGTCTGTTTCTGTCTGTCTCTGTTTGCACGTCCGTTTGTCTCTGTTTGGACGTCTGTTTGTTTGTCTCGGTCTCTGTCTCTTGTTTGCTTTTTCTTATTTTCTGATATTTTGCTTCTCTATACCTGTTACTAGTTTCCCCCCTCTCTTAATATTTTTCACACCTGTCCTTATTTACTTTCTGTCTGTTTTTCTCATTCTGCCACTTTCTCTCTCTCTCTCTCTCTCTCTCTCTCTCTCTCTCTCTCTCTCTCTCTCTCTCTCTCTCTGTCTTTCTCTCTCTCTCTCTCTCTTACTTTTACTACACTTTTCTCTGTCTCTACCTCTCACCCCCCCTTCTCTCTCTTACTCTCTCCCTTACTCTCTCTGTTACTATCACACTCTCCTAACACCACTGCCCCTGCTGCTATTGCATATCAATCACAGCTGACATGGCTGCGTCTTTAATAAATTTGATTCATAACTGAAGTAGCTCCGGGGCCCAAGTTAGAATCTCCAAGGGCTTTCCGGAACGTGGTTGCGGCTCTCGATTAGTCTTGCTGGTGTTTATATGATGCAAAACTTATTTTTTTAGGCTTGAGAGAAAGTACAACGTCGCTCTAAACTTATATCCCCGACTAACAGAAATTCTAACTAGTAAATCTAGAAAATTAAAGGGAGACTACTGTTTCATGTAAGTAGCTAGGTTTTGAGACGATGAAAAGTTTTGCGCACCTTTTCATTTGCATGGGATGTTTTAACGAAATTTTTAAAGTTGAATTTTAAGACGATCTTTCGTTTAACAGAATTTTTTTTAAATACATGAGGATTCAAGAAATACTATAAACAAAATGAAAAGGAAGGAATATTGTATTCTTTTTTTCTCCCTTAAAAATTGAAGATCCCAACCTCGCACCTTTTTCTTTGTTATTCTATAGAACTACTGAATGATGTATCTGATGCCCCGGAGGGCTTACCTCACACCGCTTAGGTACCTAAGTCATTATAGTTTTAGTACACTCTTGAGGAAGATAAAAAAATACTAATCGACGTACTAAGGAACGTGATCAATGGAGATCATTCACCAAGCACATTGCAGAGATTGTCGAGGCGTCCCGATCTGATGACCAGGATGCGAAAGGCAATTAAGTCAAGTCAAGTAAGTCAATCGACGTAATATCTAGAACAAATGGCGGGGTCTTTTCTGGGGGAACAAGATCAAATTAAAAAATCTAGTGTTTTCTAGCGCCAATAGATAGGCGGTGTTATAATGATTGAATTCTATGTGTTGTTACAGGAGATTTTCAAGAACGAGGCAACCATACTGCTATCGGTGAAGGAATAAAAAGTACCATACAACGTGGTCCTCAGTTTCGTCGCATTCAATCGTTTATCTTATTCAAGCCACTCAAGCCACTCTAAGACCACATCTGTCATTAACTTATACATGCTAGGGATAGCATCATTCTCAGAGAGTAGTTTTGGAGAGAGATTGAGAGAGATTGAAAGAGAGGCAGATTGAGAGAGAGGCCGGTTGGAATCAAATAGCTAGAAATAATACTCTCTATCAGTTTCATAACTATTTTTTTTATCATAATTCTAATTTGTATCCAATTTATTTCCAAGAAATTTCTTTTCACGGCTCAAATATTGTTGGCCCGTAATTATGGCAGAGAGTATATGGCTGTGTAATAGAACAGCAGATTTATAGCAAATTTGATGATTGTCTTGGATTGAACTAGAGACTCCGCAAATTTATTATAGTATGGCTGAGAATCATGAAAAGCTAACTAAAACTCGGCCCAAAACGCCCTTGAAAAATGTCCCTTAGTTTATTGCAAATCGCCCTTTGAAATCAAAGGTGGAAGTAAATTTCTTTAACAGGCCATGGGCTTATCAAGTCTATCCTGACGAAAACCGCCCTGTTAAAGTTATAATATTCATGTGTAATTGCGATTGGATCTGCCCTAAAGCAGGATATATGGGCCAGTTTAGTCCGTCCGTTATTTGGGAATTTACTTACAAAATGTACAAACAATGTATAACAGATATTCCATTTATATGACTACAAGACAATTACGACAAACTTCAAAGAATATACTGCACATCAGTCTTACGACAACTACACTGTTTTGATGGCCAGTCTGACTGCATTTACCGAAATGGGACCAGCCATAAAATGTCATGAAGAAATCGTTGCGCGTAAAGGAAAATTGCAAAGTATTTACTAATGTTCAAGAAGAAAAAGTATGCGCTCATAAAACACGACGAAAGTGCTTATCATTAAGTCTTGTAAAAATGCTCTCATCCTTTCTCCACCGATTTTCACGTGAACATTTCATAAAATAAAAGGAAGACATCAGCGTACGAAAGAAACCATGAAACTTTGTTCATTTTGAGAACCGGGAAGAAATAAGATGTCAAAATATAAGCGTTATAGCTTGTTAAAGGTGTTATCTGGCAGAGAATCGTTACAGTTTTTCTTCCCATATATTAATTGTTATGCTAATCTATCAGTATTATTTCCGACAGTCGAATTTTAGTTCTATGAATTAAGAGAACCCTTTGTTTTTATTCGACTCGGTTAGCACAAGTTGATACATAAAATAATATAGTCAATAATATGTAAAACATAGGTGCCCTTTGTCTGTCTCTCTAAAAAGTTTTACCCATCGCACCTTTCTTACTTTTCCCTTTCTCTTTGCTTCTCTGTCGCGCTAGCTGTTCCCCGTTCTCATTTTCTCGAACAGACATTCATCACCATTCCACAGATAAAAAATAGCCAAGAATGGTTATTTTTGTCACAATCACCCCTTTAGGTTACGCAAAAAATATGAAAGAAGACACATGAAATCGCATCTCTCTCTCTCTCTCTCTCTCTCTCTCTCTCTCTGTGACATCGTTTCAAATTGTCAGATGTTATTCTTGGGACGCGTTCACAATAGAACCTTATTGTCTTAGTTGGGCGGTAAAAGACCAACAGCTCTCTAAAGTTTTACTGGTTCCGGACGTTCACATATCCAGCATAACAATGTATATCTCTCTCTATCTCCCACTCTCTCTCTCTCTCTGTCTCAACAAAATAAGTAATCTTCATGACGTATAACGGTGCGGATAGAATCATGAGTTTGAACGAAAAGCATTATGTTTAAAATGTATCAAAAAATGAAACATAGCATTAGAAATGCCACAGCCGATTCGCAAGCTGAAAACAAGGAACTGTCGTGTGAGATGTTCAAAATCATTATTCTAAAGGGCGTAAGCAAGTTCCTGACATACCATCAGTATAATTTTTTAATCTTTCAAAAACTTTCTTTTATTTTACTTGTGTAAAAAATTTGACTGTATGGCTCTGACCTTTCGATGAAAAGAAAATGCAAATAAATAGCTAAAAATAAATTATCCCTAACAAATTCCCTCTCCGCAAATAAAACAAACCGAAAACAAAAAGTACAAAAATAACGACAACATAATCAATAACATAGCAACAACAACCGCAAGCAATATGTTAAGGTAAGAGTGGTAGGGCATATGAGTTCAAACTAAATTACACCCAGTAGACAATACATGCGGATCACCGTTGTAACGCCAGGCGATGTGAAAAACACGGCAAATAAAGATTATTTTAAATTCCACAGCATTAACTAGAAAATAGGCAATAAAAAGTGCATTTTTCTCTGGGGTTTGTGGAGTTTGACAATTTAATGTATGAAATCCATACTGGCAAATATAGATCTCCGTGTATCCAAGATGTGCATCTCACCTGGAGCTGAGGCGTGGGGCAGCTGTTCACAGCGTGGGTGGGGACGCAATGATTCATAGATAGACAGTTTACGCGGTACGTGCTGTAAGAAGGGGTGACGTGATGGGAACGTGGCAGGTTTCCAACCAAGGAGGGAAATCATTTGTGACACTTAATCGATTATGTGGATGCCAGAGCATGTCTTCAACTGTTGCAACAATATACATCGTGTATTATTTTGTATTATTATTTATCTGTTCGAACAACGATATTAAAGAACAGCTGTATGCTGTTGGACTCACACGTTAGAGAGGGCTCTCCCCTTTTCTGTGCTTGGACTAGTTTGTTCACCATATTATTTTGGAGGCACATTGTTTCGTGGGTTCGATCAGTGCACCAAAATAGCTGAGTCGGTAGCGCTCTGAGTTGATGATAGGATGTTAGATGTTCAAAACTCAGTTGTACACCTTGGAGAACCGAAGATGAGAATTAATGAAGTAATAGTAAATAATTATTAATTGATGAAGCGAGTTCGATATCACCCAATTTCGAAGCTATTTTTCATCAAGTGTTGGCTGTGCGACGAGAGTTTAAATGCTGCGCAGAAGAAAAAATCAGCAATCCCTTTTTTGCGGACGAGCAATGTCATATAATGAAGCAAACAAAATGTAATATTAGCATAAACGAAATTTGAAGTCATATTTTTGTAAATGACATCTGTTTTTAATACACCCATCGATCGGGTTATTACATTTATAGAATACTGAATATAATAAAATTAATTACTTTTTAGAAATCTACCCATCGCGCCGTCCTTTCTTCCACCAATGTTATAATAAACATTATCGAGAAAATTATAATCATCACCACTACCACCATCGCCACCACGTCGTCATCGTCGCCGTCGCCGTTATTTACCTCATTCTACCAATCCAATTGTCCATTTTCCCAAACCTCTACTTTGAAAGTAACAACATAAATAGATATCGATACCCTATGACGATGATAGGCGCAGTTCTAAAATGTTAACGTAAACAAACTGTCTAAAAAATTCCTATAGCGAGAATACATTCGAGTATTTCTCTCTGCACTGTACTCAATTTTGAGTATCTGACATCAACATTTTTGCAATATAAATAGAAGGGAAGTGGATAATGTAGTTTAAATACTCTGTTTAGACAAAGGAAATTCTGTAGACGGTGGTAGTGCATTGCAGGAACTCAACAACGTGAAAGCGATGTGGGCTAAGGGACTTAAGTAGTCGTCATATTTCCATTTCATGTCTTCCCCGGTATGTCCCAGAGAAGCAAAACGTATGGAAACTCATTAGCGGTTTTGATTTAAATAATCAATTTTAAAGCCAGTGATAAGCTTTCTCACTTCTGTTTGTTACATTGTATGTTCATCCGTCTGTCTGTTTTTTGCCTCTCTGTATCTCTGTATCTGACGTGTTCTTTGTCTGTCTGTCTGTCTGTCTGTCTGTCTGTCTGCCTGTCTGTCTGTTTGTCTGTCTGACAGTCTGACTTACTCTATTGTGCTGACTCTCTTTGTTTGTATGTTAGTCTGTGTGTGTATGTGTCTGCCTGTCTCTCTCTCTCTCTCGCTGCCTTACTGTCTATCTATCTGTCTGTCTGTCTGTCTGTCTGTCTGTCTCTCTCCCTCTCTGCCTGTCTGTCTGTTTGTCTGTCTGACAGTCTGACTTACTCTATTGTGCTGACTCTCTTTGTTTGTATGTTAGTCTGTGTTCTCTCTCTCTCTCTCTCTCTCTCTCTCTCTTTCTCTCTCTGTCTCTGTCTCTTTGTCTCTCTCTCGCTGCCCCCCTTTTCATGTCTGTCTGTCTGTCTTTTTCCTAGGCTTTGGACACATTAATTCTGTCACATTGTTTGTCTCTTGTTCTCTTTCTCCATATTTATCCACCATTCTCATCACCTATAAAGTATGAACCCCTTTTCATAACCGCCCTATTGCTGCCTTCTGATTGCGTCCCCACCTGCTTCGTTTTTCCAGGCTCCTTTTTACTCGAGTCTAAATTTTAGGGGTCGTAAGTACAAAGTCCTGGTAGGTTGCAACTCGTCGCAAGGCTTCTAATTTTCACATCTTACGAGGAGTCGTAAGCCTAGCACAAGGTTGTACTTACAGCCCTAACGCTGTACATGAGCGGATCCCGGGCTAACTCTGCCTGATTTGTCCCAGCTCGGAGGGCTCTCGGGAGCTCTGGTTTGTTAGGGGTCTAATCAGCTCCTGTTTGAGTGACCACTAGCATCGCCAGCAGGATGAACAACTCGCTCCAAATCCTATACAATCAGGTTACATTTGAAAGCGTAAGGCGAGAACAGGCCAAGAGTGGAAGTCCCACAGACAGGAGATTACTGGCCCACCTCTGGTGTCGGCTCGAGTGAGTGTCGGGACTAGGAGCCTCAGAGTCAAGCCCTAGCAAACAGAAACAGGACATTTTACAGCCGCATGGAACAGGAGGTGGCGGGCTGAGATGAGAGAGAGATAGATAGAGAGAGAGAGACAGAGAGAGACAGAGAGAGACAGAGAGAGAGACAGAGAGAGAGAGAGGCAAAATAATAGAGAGAGATAAAGTCCCGAAGAGATAAAGGAGCGAGCGAGAGAGAGACAAGAGAGAGAGAGAGAGAGAGAGAGAGAGGGGGGGGGAGAGAGATAAAGACAAGAGAGAGAGACAGACAGACAGACAGTCAGACAGACAGACAGACAGATAGAGAAAGATATAAAGTCCCGAAGAGACAGAGGAGCGAGAGAGAGGGAAAAGAGAAACAGAGAAGTAAAAAGGCCGCACTGAAAATAGAAGTAGGAGAAAGAAAGTAAAAAAAAATTCAGAGATAGATGGAAGGGATACAAGAATTCAGAGAAACAGAAAGAGAGATTGAAAGAGGATCTGCAAAAGGGGAGAAGTGAGAGAGACAAAGGAAAGATACGGCGGGAGAGAATGAAATAGGGATGTTTTATAATTAATCTTCTTTGCTATGATTACTGTTAAGTGATAGATAATTTGAGAAAACACTCACCAGAACAGTGCACAAAAACTATGGATCTTGTAGTTTCTCCATTTCCGATCTACGCGTAAGAACAGCACTATTTGACACTCCTTTCGTTTGAAAGATATGCAAAGCTCAAATAATTTATGCTACCCCTTTTCAATTAAACCTCAACAAGAACCCTTACTCCCCATGTCATCATCTTGCATCTGATCAATGACATCCATGATGTTTTTAAATGAACTGCGAAGCTTTTTCATGGCTAATTATCCTTGTGTGATCCAACAGAAGCATTTATCGGCTATAATTTTTCAACCAGTTGCCAACAAATAATGAAAACATGAACGAATAATAAAACTAACGAATAGAAAAATAAATACCTACAACAAAACAAAACAACAATAACAGCAAAATAAATTAAACGCCACCCCTTCCTTTATTTAAAGAGGATCACCTAAATCCATCACTTATAAATTTTGGTTATAGATCTCATAAAATTTATTAACAAATCATAATTCACATGTGTTTTTGTTTATACTTCTTGGAGAACCTAATTCCTTGTTTCCAAAATAAAAAAATAAAAGCCAAGACCTAATTTCAAACCTATTTCCGGTACATTCCAGAACTGCTTTAGTTTTATTGATCGTAATAGCAAAGCGAAGTCTGAGTTGGAACTGTCTTCCGGTTTAACAATTAAACTAGAAAATGTTGATTAAACTTTAGCATCTATGAGCTTAACAAAGCATTTTTTCTATCCATATGGATGCTGTTCCATTTTAGAGGCGATGGTAATAATCGACGAGTTTTCGAACAAAGCTTCACAAAATCGCTTTTAATTTTCAGACCAGTTGCCAACAAATAATGAAAACGTGAATGAATTATAAAACTAACCAATAGAAAAATAAATACATACAACAAAACAAAACAACAATTACAGAAAAAGAAATTAGCCATGTTGACAAATATTAATCTATGGAATTGTTTTTACAAGCGGCCAAACGTTTTTTATTTACAAAGGTTTGAATTCAATATTCATACAAAAAGAGCGAGAGAGGATCGGACTGGACCATGCTGACGCATGTCACACATATATAATAATAATAATTATTACGCTTTCGCGAAATGTTATCCGCGGCACCTCATGCTGTGAACAGTTGAAAGTACGCAAAGTAATCTTATGAAACAGCAAATTCCGTTCTAAGTACTTATATATAAGTACTTAGAACGGAATTTGCTATACATATATATATGGGTAATATATATAAGAGAGAGAGAGAGAGAGAGAGAGAGAGAGAGAGAGAGAGAGAGAGAGAGAGAGAGAGAGAGAGAGAGAGAGAGAGAGAGATAAATAGAGAGATAGGGAAAGAGACATGAGACAGATACACAAGGAGACAGACAGGCAAAGACAAACTTTGGGTTTGAGTACTAAGACTGGTAACTATAAGATAGATAAGACACGCTATAGAGAAATTTTACTTGATCGTACATATACATTAATATTCAATATCAAGATATCCTTAAATACCGATTGAGGATGATTTCATAGGATATTCGATGAAGCAGGAACAAAAACTAGGAAAAGCTTTATAGAGTACAATTCCTAAATTATACTCCTTCCTCATGCTTAGCGCTCCAACGTTGATGTTATGGCTCTTTATTTTCTGCCTTTCCTTACAGTATCACTCAACTCTAAATATGTTCACTCACAGAGAATAGCTATCCATCTGTTCCTCCTGAACCATGCGCCGTTCACCGCAGAACCACCAGGCACGGCCTAAAAATCGCACAATGCTTAAACACTGCTGTCTGCCACGTTTTACAAAGGTTCACGTGCCCCCAACACTGTAGTCTGCCACGTTTTACAAAGGTTCACGTGCCCCCAACACTGAAGTCTGCCACGTTTTAAAAAGGTCCACGTGCCCCCAACACTGCAGTCTGCCACGTTTTACAAAGGTTCACGTGCCCCCATTACTTCAGTCTGCCACGTTTTACAAAGGTCCACGTGCCCCCAACACTGAAGTCTGCCACGTTTTACAAAGGTTCACGTGCCCCTACCAATGTAGTCTGCCATGTTTTACAAAGTTCTAAGATTGCTTTGAAGGGTTCAATGCCCCGCGGCTTCTACTTCGATCCTCGTTGTCTGTAATTTGATCTCCATGTGACATGCCAAAGAGTCTTTTTACACTTCTTGTCTCCGTGGTGTA
>RQTK01000455.1:330036-341766 GCA_003991915.1 Elysia chlorotica
CTACTACTACTACTACTACTACTACTACTACTACTACTACTACTACTACTACTACTACTACTACTACTACTACTACTACTACTACTACTACTACTACTACTACTACTACTACTGTGTTAGTAGGTTAGTTTAGTTGGTTTAAGGTCCAACATCATCGCTGTATTGGCTATGTGGACGGGCCTAGAGACTGACGTTTGACAATTTTATGTGCTGCCACACACGAGACAGGGCAGGGATACCATGACTCTGTCTCAGCGTGTACATTAAACTGGCACTGACCCAACCAGTAGGGTGCGAAATGGCCATAGCTCGAACCACGGACCTTTTGCGTCGGAAGCCGATGCTCTACCCTTTTTACGTTCTCTTTTAAAGGCTAGAAACAGCCACACTGCTTAGCATTACACACGGGTCTTGCTTAATGAGCTAACATGAACCTTAATTAGAATTCATGAGCCGTAATTACAACGGCGCGGTGGCTAACAAGTCGTTGTAAGCTGCCACGGCGTTGTAATTACTACCCCATGTCTTCTAACTACATTCCAAACAAGATACACGGTAAACGTATTTATTGCAGAGGTCAAGAAAAATTTACCAATATGATTCGGTAAATTCCTTATTTTTAGTATTTAAACATTGAGTGAACCAAACTACTTGGCTTAAGAAAGTTAGAACAGGAACCCATAGAGTGAGCAAATGATCTCCCCCCCCCCTTTTTTTTTTCCATTGCTTGCCAAAACTACACCACGATCTAGATGTTGCACTATATAAATCTTGACCAAATTCAAGTATGGATTTTACTGTAGTTATCTTGTTCTTATGCTTTTAATTCGGTTAATCCGAAACAGGCAAAAAGAGCCAGTGTCAGAATAACTTGAATTTCCCCCAAAGTGAGTTTGATAGAAACTGCGCAGCAAGTAGACCAGGAAAACCTCTGGGAAGTCGAACATTAATAGGATCCAGATCTGTGGCTGCCAGAAATACAGAAAAAAACACATATAACTCACGGTACACAAAGCTACATAGATACATGTTCCGAAGATAAAAGTAATCTCTTTTGGTATAAGATGATAACGATGATAATCGTTTTGCGCGTTTTGCCTCTCTAGCTATGTATAAAAAGTTAATGGATTAAATTTTAATTTCATGTTAACAAACAAAAATTATCACCAATTCAAACACCTTTTCCAACCACCAGACTCTTGATGTAGATCATGCCATTTCAATAAATCTCGACATTCAACCAGAACGCATACACGCTGTCTTCCAACTGAGCAAACTATTAAGTCCGAATAAATTACCACCAGCTTGATCCTCTACTAAGATTTTCATATGGATCATGGTTTACTAGCCTCGGAATTCCAGATAATCAAAAGAAACAGACACACAGGAAGAGATACAAGTTTATCAGATATTTTACATTACGTTTTTAATTACAATGTCTAAGTCAGAGCTATTATATTGTAGATCACCACGCGCACTTATAAGCTCTAGTGTTTCTTTATAGCAATCGATATGGCTGATGAAGGAAAGATAAATAAAGAACAAGAAGATGAAAACTCATCTAATTTATAACGATTACTACAAAACAATTTTGCTGACCCTTTTATTTTTTTTAAAAATTTATTTTAGGTTTTCATATCACCATCAAAAGGATGATGTTCTACAAGTCCCGTTTAAAGTAAGAAATTTCATTTAATTAACATATACAAATTTCTAGGTGAAAATCTTTTATAATAATACTTCTCATCAGTCAGAAAGCAGTTGACTTTGTTTTATATTAAACCTAAGACAATAATCCTTCATTATCTGGTTGTTTGCTCAAGACATTTTTACAGGAGGCGTTCTGTACTGGCAACACTACTCCGCAATTACCCTGATTTCGCAGAGGGCATCTTTTAATTTGCTAGCGATTTACCAAATGCAGTTAAAAACTGAAAGATTCCCGCATCTCCTCCAGATCAAATTACAGGAGTCAAAGGTGTAGCGAACGATTAACGACACATCTTTACAGATCTGTCTGGCAGCACATCTTTTGCCGAGCATAGCGTCGATTTAACAAGCGAGGCACTGGTGCACCAACGACCATACTTTGTGCCCTTTGCAATGCGGGATTCCTTACGACTGGAGCTACAGACCAGGGATGATATGGGAATTATAAGAAAAAAAATACTTCCTCATATGCAGCACCTTTGGTCATCGTCAAGAAAAAGGACGGATCGAATAGAATATGTTTCGATTTTCGGTGGCTTAACAAGGCTTCTCTTTTTTACCCGCACCCAGCAAGACGTGTTTCAAGGTTTAACAAGGGACACTTTTTTCCAGCAAAACTGACTTGAGCAAAGCTTATTAGGAAATTCCTGTACGCCCAGAGGACATTGCGAAGACGGCGTTTTTTGTCACTACGGAAATGCATTACGACTTTGTCCGAATGCCTTTTGGCATGATGGATTCTGGAACTATATTCATGAACTATTTCGTCGCATGAGTGAAGCGAACGTCATGGTCTGAACAATCAAGTGCATGCTTGCGTCAACAGAAGTTGAGTTCCTCGGACATTGGGTGGAAGAGGTACCAATGCCCTTCAAGGCGACAGTGTGGCCAAGGTCAGAGATGCCCCAGGACCGGAGACGATGATGGAAGTTCGATCTTTTCTTGGACTTTTAAATTACTATCATGTTTTTGTTCCTAACTTTGCAGCCATTGCAGTCCCGTTGTCTGATCTTGTTAGAAGAGGCATGCCTTATTTAAATCAATGGGATGAACCTCAAGAAAACGGCTATTTAACTTTAAACAAAGTCATTATTTTGGACTTTCCATAATTACGTTACAAAGACTTTTGTGCTTTGCATAGATGCTTCTAATGTGGGTTTAGGAGCAACATTTCTGCAGGATATGAATGATCAATAATTTATTGTTTCCTATATCTCACACAAGCATTTTTGAACCGATGGAAAAATAAAAATAATCAGCAACAGAGAAAGAAGGCCTTGCGATTGTATGGCCGATTCTAAATTTTTCTGTATAGCTTTATGGTAGGCAATTTGTGCTGCAAACCGAACATCGTCATCTACAATATCTTGGTGCAGCGAAGTTTGAAAGCTCAAGAGTAATGCGTTGGGCGTTATGCTTACAAAGTAACAGTTTTAGAGATGATCATATTAAAGGATCAGAGAATGTGGGTGCAGACTTCCTTAGTCGAGTTATTGGTTGCTATTTTGCTGTTGTTTAGATCCATAATAGATCTAGATAGATTGTCAAGGATTGATTTAGCTCTAGAAACTTTTGTGTGGAACCAAAATCAGAAAGTGTAAAGCTGGCGACCAAGTGTTGGTTTTATTGCCACCAGAATCCAATAAGCTCCTTATGCAGTGAAAAGGACCTGATGGATTGACATCAGTGGTTGGCATGAACGACTAGAGTCAAGATGGGGGCAGAGGAATAGATTTTGCACGTGAGTCTTCTCGAGCGCTATACCAGACAGGAGGAAGGTCAGCGGAGACAAGAGGCGGAGACCTGGTGCGTGCTGGGCCCCTGCACAGAGACAGTAGTCGACCATGAAGTCTCACCAGATGGCGATATCGTAAGCAGGAGTAGCTGTGGTCAAGGAAGAAGCTGACAGAAGTTTAGGTGATTTTGCAGGACTAAGAGATTGGGTACACAAAGAAACTCTTATTGAATATCCAGTTTGGACAGCAATGCGGCGCTTTTGCAGGTCTATTGTTGAATATAATGCACGCACTATCTTGTCAACATTAACACAATAATCAATGTTAGAAACCCTTTGTAGAGATGTAAAAGTTTAACTTTATTAATAAAGACCCTGTCTGAGGGTTAAGAATACAACTCAAAATGTTTTAATCGAAATCAATACTTGACAAACAATCTATTTATTGTGGATCCAAACAACAGCAAAATAACCGCGTTTACTGTGGTAAGATGTTACAACACAGGCATAAAGCGTAGGCATGAAGTATAAGTATTGTCGGTGAACTATATTAAAACACTGCTCTTCAAAAATAAAATACATACAGAAAGATATCAAACAACTTCTCCTTCCCTGCTATGGAAATCATCAAGCAGTGGTAGACTTCTCTCATATGAAACTTGTATTAACAGATACAAGAATTCATCTGTCCCCACATCAGTTAAAGTTGAGCCAGTCATTTTTATCACTATATTTCTTTTCAACGACGACTAGTCGGTGTCATGTGTGTGTGTGTGTGTGTGTGTGTGAAAGAATATTGTGCGAATGTATGAAAACTTTTATATTTTAATCTGTGAATACACTGTACATGTATCTGTGTTATTCAGTAAACAATCCAAATTTTCATGTGGAATTATTAAGTAACATAAATTATTATCTCCTAGGTCTCATGTTGGAACCCTGTAGGCGAAGAGAAAGTCTGCGAGTGAACAGCAAGGGTTATCGCATAGTACCCACAGAAACTAGTCTGCGAGGCCAGAAACATAGACCTCCTCACCACTCATAGAGCCGTGGTTGAGAAAAGGCGACTAGGGACTGTAAGTACAACGTTGTGGTAAGCTTATGACTTGTAAAATATGAACATTAGGAGACTTACGACAAGTCTTAAGCCACCGCAACGTTGTACTTACGGCCCTAGGAGTCCACGGGACAAGGCTTTTAACACACATCGCTTCGCCCCTCTTGAATGGGAAACGACTAAAATAATGTCCTAAGGTATTGAAACAGCGTGCCCCCTACTTCTGTAGGAATGCATTTTCTTGCCCAGGACAGACTTGAATTTGGCGATTGGCTACCAACGATCCATTATAGGGATATATTTTCCCTAGAGTGATAGCGAATTTGTTAAGACAGGAAATTGAGCCTTCGGGTCACATTATATTCAGTGTCACTAAAACTACACTTCTTAGGAAATATCAGAACTAGTTTGTTTGATCTGATATTTATCCAAAAAAATGATGAAAAGAACAACTATCGCTTCAGTCAGGCGATTTCACTGAGAAAGGTTTGAAACAAAGATATCAGGTTGGCGTCTTTATGGAAAAAACAACAATGTGTCCTATCCTGATTGTCTCTTTTTTGAGACCTGCCACACTTAATGCCTCTCCTTTGTATTCTCTCTCTCTTTCTCTCTCTCTCTCTATCTCGTCGTCATACGTACACGTACACACACAAACTCACAACTTTTCCCACCCTTCCACCCTCTATTCTTCGAGTAATATCTGTTATTTTCCTCTTCTGTCTGTCTGTCTGTCTGTCTGTCTGTCTGTCTGTCTGTCTCTCTCTCTCTCTCTCTCTCTCTCTCTCTCTCTCTCTCTCTCTCTCTCTCAGGTGTACTCTTATTCTCTTATTATGTCTACTTTTTTCCTTCAGATACCCATGCCTCCAAATTTTCCATTTTTTTGTCACAACTAACGTCTTGCGTAACAGATATATGAAAGATTGGAAAAGACAGCTACAAGGTAAAGTGGATGAAATCTAGCGTAACTTACACCCAAAAAGGCACGCGCGACACCAACAAGAATCGGGAAAGTCTACGACTCTTGTACTTGCGCTCACAATGACCAAAATAGCAGAGATAAATTCTTGGAATCTGGGATACTCCCAGAAGCGCGCGAAGAGTCCTCAACATTCTCAGTGTGGATCTCACAAGGCTGGAGGAGGGGAGACAACCCCCGAGGCCTTTACATTCGGCGAATATCGAGTTTCTTTTCCTTTGAACTATTGTGTATGTTTGGGCGACGATGTACGTAGAGCTAGATCTGTTATAATTTTATTCCAGTGAAAATGAAAAGAACCGCAATATCCAGCTTTCTATGCCATTCTTATTTGTGAAAAATAATTCACAAGTTACGGATTTAAATTCGTTTTCTTCCCATGAGAGTGAAATCGAAAAATAAAATAATTGTATTTTTACTTTGGCGGTGAGCTGGATTAAGTGGTAAAAGCCTACATTGTTACCCGGGAGATACCCGGTTCGATTCTACGACCGGATAAATTTATTCGTAGGATTTCGTCCTCTACTGGTTTGGTTGGTGCCCGCTTGGAACAGATGTCTGCGGCCCGGCTCTGTAATGCAGCACGTAGAATTTTCATACATTGGTCTTGGCACACATCGTCAAATAGTTTTTCCTTCTAACTACAGATCAGCGGTAGTCCAAGCAGTCAGAGCGCAGAAAGTGTGCTGTCCGAGTCTCGGCTGGTAGCCTGCTCTGCGGAGAGCATTGGCTTATAGAACATCATTGGTGGAGAGGATTCTTCTGAAAATTGAGCGGACGTGTACGAATCAAACATTAGTTTGGACCCACCATTTGCTAAGAACAGATTAGTACAAAACTACAAAACTGTTTTTTCTGTTGGAAACATAAAACAGAACCCTCATATGACACTTTATTTATTGCAACCTTATCGTTGGCTTAAAGAATACAGATTTTATCTTTCGACGAATAGGAAACAAATTGTTGCTTCTTTTTTCTTCATTTTTTTATTACAAAGATATTGTTATCATAAATTGTATTCTTTGGAAACGATAAAAACAAGAGATATGAGATATTTATTCCACCCTGAAAAGACACTATACAGTAGGATATGGGAGAGAGAGAGAGAGAGAGAGAGAGAGAGAGAGAGAGAGAGAGAGTGAGTGAGTGAGAGAGAGTAAAGTAGAGCATGGGAAGACCAATAGGAAACTGGTTGGGTGACATAAAAGAATGGACAGACAGTAGCTTTCAGAGAGTTTTGATATACCGTTATTTATATAAAAATAATACAATTTCGTAATGCAATCCATCATACTGAATTCTGCTTGCAAAGCAATGAAAAAAATATATTTAGTGTTGGAAAAAAATGCAATTGCTAGTCACAAAATCAATCTGACAGCCAACAATTATGTATATATACTGGCCTAATGGCTCTGATTTTAATGAGAAATAGAGCCTCTTTTTTCTTTTAGGCGTTCCTTTTTAAATACCAAAATTGGTGTACCATAACATAAAAAATGTTCGTACATCTATCGAATCTAAAGAATACGCGAACTTAATGTAATGTGCCTTTGACCTAGCTGTGGTTTTAGATTAGATATCAAATTCGAATCCCTTGTAAGCCTTCTCTGTAAACAGCTCATATCTGTCTGATTAGGAAGCTTTAACAAAGTAAAAAAACCCACATAATTAGTAATATTTAACTGAGTCATAAATCACATAAAAGAAGGAGCATCGTTGAAACTAGGATCCAGCATACTTTGTTGTGTCCAGAGCTCTCTAGTTTGACTGCGTTGAAGTCTTTATACACAAGAGGCTTGAAAAACAGATTTAAGTCTAACACCGAGAGAAGATTAAGAAAGCATATTCATATTAGTTACTGATTAGTATATCGTTATATTTACTCAGTTCCAAAACTTCTGTCTTTATAATAGATGATCGAACAGTGGTGTGTATCAGAAGGAACAAGACCGATATGTTTATTTCTAGACAATTATTACTAAGGTTAAACATACACATCGATGGAAACGACATAAAGAACATCATATTTCCTTGTTTATGTCCAATTTACAGCACTAATGCTTTACTTCATTGTTATAGGCTATTTTAGTGGTTGTTCCATCCCTATACAAAGAGGCTCCGAACACAATTAACTTGGCCATTTTGTCAAGCATTTTGAAAGCTGAACCAACTCAATAATTATGTACTTCATCCAAACAATGGTTTTTGCGATCAATCCAGTAGCAACTTCTGCAGATTAAAAAAAGTATTGAGCACTTTATTGATGTTTTGTTTTACTTTCTCATTGTTGCTTTCCTAATACGAACAACGACTTCTATTAAAGGCGGGAGAAGTTTTTCACAACAATAATGCATCGTTAGTGGTAAACTTTAAGGGATAACTTGTCTTTATTTTCGATCATTGATTGTTTCAATGTAGGCCTTGCGTCACAGTGAACCCTATAGAACGGAAAAAATACGTACCGACGTTTTAGCATAATTGCTTAGTACACTACTTCTTAAAAATATAAATTTAAACGAATGAGGCCAATAAAAGTTGTATGTTTTCCAAAGGATCGCCTCGCAACTACTATGATCTAGACTAGAAAGCTCCCTTCCTGAGGGACACGATTGCATCTTTCTTTATCAGAATGCGGATCGCAAAAGCTGTAATAATCAACGGTGACATTCCGACATCCTCCTAGCGCCTGATTATATGGTATAGAGTGCCAGGAAACTCCAGGAATTCCACATCCCCTGACTTATGGTGCGACTTGTATCGACCAGAGAGCCAATCAGATCAGTGGCAGATCGATAAATAGCCTTGACGCCCACCTGTTATCTTTATGAGTTACCAGAACTTTGTTGCTCCTGTTTCTGCAGGAGAGAATCTTCATCAAAGCAAACCACACATTAAATGTTGGCTGCTGATGTGCTTTTTTTCTTAACATCAACTAAACTGTCTTGCGGGCGGGTTCCAAGACTAAAATCTGACACCAGGAGACACAGCGGGCATACTAGGCGTTCAGATTTCAGTGGAACCGATCAAACCATAAGACTAAACAGGTAAAGAATTTTCTACCATTTATACAGTGGTTTCTCTTGAAGTTCTTTGTATACAATTAATCTGATTTAAGGCTATGTAAAGCACAACGATCTAAAACCAGCAATGTTACTATTTTAGTGACCCTAGTTTGAATTTTAATTCATAACGGAACAATCCATTATTCATACAGCATTTATAGCGTTAAATATCTTAGTGAACTGCATCTGTTAAGAAACAGGTAAGCATCTTTGTTTTGGCCAATTTGTGTAGATGCAAGTAATAACAAGAGTTATTGTACAATAATAAGAGGCAAGGTAACGTAGACTAAGCGCGATATTAAAGCGCTGTCTAGGTGGGAACCGAGGATGCAAGTAGTTAGTTCACAATGAAATGAGAATGGAAGACCCATGGAAAAAAAAGTCTTATTCAATACTTTCTCGTTACGAAAAATGTGTTAAGATGTTTAAAGTAGAGACGATCTAAATTGAATTTGTATTAAAATGAAACAATCTAAACGATTGAACAAAAGTGTAAGCGATTATAACACAGTAAAAATTTTTAATTGTTTTCCCTCAAACGAATAAATGTAATCGCTCGCAACAGAAAAACGCGTCTTTTCTGTTTTTTCTATTCACGATATTATAATGTTTTTCTCGATGGTCTAAGGGATGATTAAAATGTTTTTTTTTCTCGCTTATCTTCTTATTGTTTATCTATGTATTTGACTTCGTTTTTTGTTTCTTTTCAATTTTTAAACTTGTTTTCTGGTACTCATTGGAAATTAACACACTTATGTCAACAATTATTTTTTGTTGCAAGTTTTACGTGAATCCAACCCGGACTTAAGTGCCTGGTGTAATGGCGTACCAAAAGGTATCGATACATCCAGATTCGACCAGCATGGCTCGCAAGTTTCACATCCGCAGCCACACCACCCTGGCCACGAGTGGACGCGGTAACAACAATACCACCAAGCCTACCAACTGCGGCAGCAACAGCACCAAGCTATTCAGCTACAGCAACAACAGCAGCAGCAAGACAGCCAGTTGCAGCACTGCTCCTGGCGTGAACCTGGGATTCCGCAGGGAGCAGACCATTTACAGGTAAGGTCACTCTACTGGGCTATACAGTGCATATAACTTGTGCCTCATCAGCATGTCATTTTACTGGGGTATACAGTGCATATAACTCATGCTTAATCAGCATGTTATTTTACTAGGGTATACAGTGCATCTAACTCATGCTTAATCAGCATGTCACTTTACTGGGGTATACAGTGCATCTACCTCATGCTTTAATCAGCATGTCACTTTACTGGGGTATACAGTGCATCTACCTAATGTGTCACTTTACTGGGGTATACAGTGCATCTACCTCATGCTTAATCAGCATGTCACTTTACTGGGGTATACAGTGCATCTAACTCATGCTTAATCAGCATGTCACTTTACTGGGGTATACAGTGCATCTAACTCATGCTTAATCAGCATGTCACTTTACTGGGGTATACAGTGCATCTAACTCATGCTTAATCAGCATGTCACTTTACTGGGGTATACAGTGCATCTAACTCATGCTTAATCAGCATGTCACTTTACTGGGGTATACAGTGCATCTAACTCATACTTAATCAGCAAGTCACTTTACTGGGGAGATAAAATCCTTCAAAGTATGTCACTTTATCGGGAAGATGAATTAGTATCAACAGAACAAATATAAACAATAACCATATGATACGCCAACGACACCACCCTAATAGCAAACAACAAGGAAGACCTAACAGAATAACAAACGAAGAGGTCTTGAGAAACTTCGCCGTTAAAAGGGAACTAATGGATAGCATACGACATCACAAACTGCTTTATTTGGCCACATAGCAAGGCATGATAGCCTCGCTCAAACAATCGTAAAGGCACAATGGTGGGTAGAAATGGGAAAGGAAGTGGTTCGACGACATTAATAAGTGGACAGCGACCCAGCTACATGTGAACCACAGAACGGCGCAGTTTCGTTTAACATAGAAAAATATGTAAGCCGACCCCGAACTAAGACGGCACAATGACTATAGCTAGGAAAAATACGTTGCATCTATTTCTCTTATTCTGTTTACAAATAATCTGACTTTACTTGGAAGAAACATTGCATTAACCCCATATGTCCTGTGTACAAAGAGGGGCGCGGTGGTCCAGGGTTAGAACATCGGCTTCTGACGCAAAAGGTCGCGAGTTCGAATCCTGGCTGTTGCGTTCCCTACTGGTTGGGTCGGTGTCAGTATAATGTGACCGGTTGAGACAGGAGTCATTCTATCCCCGCCCTGTCTCGTGTGTGGCAGCACATAAAATTGTCAGACGTCCGTCTTGAGGCCCGTCCACAATATAGCTTATATAGTGCTGCTGTTGGACGTCAAACCAACCCAACCAACCAACCAACCTGTGTACAAAGTTGTCACTCTACCAGGAAGAAACATTGCATCTATTTACTTACTCTATTAACAAGTTATGCCATTGAACGGGGTTACTTTTCATCTGTGTAGCTCAGGCCACTTTTTCGCTTTGTGTTCAATATTAGTTTTTGAAAAGCAGAACCTCTTAGAACAGCTAAAGCAGATATCAATAGGTTGCATGACATTTAGAAGATTCTGTGTAGTTCTTTGTTGGAATAGTTTTGACCTAACCATTGCCAATAACAGCTTACATAATATGTATTATAGGTTTGAACTTTTTTGCCTCTTTTTCACAACTTTCCTTAGATACACGTTGCTTTTGATGCACTTTTACCTGGGACAGGGTTACCACTTGTCTGGTGCGTGACGATTTCGACAGTCGCTCCGCAAGTTTCCGGAGGTCGTAGGTTTGAAACAATAATAATAACTATTAAAATTATTTCAACAACATTTAATTCTTCATTCCTTAGTCTTGACTGTTGGCCACTAACATTGGCCACAAGTATCATAAGTTTTTTATAAAAGAATTTTTAGCACTCATAGTTACCCTGCAGCTAAAATAGTTAATGTGTTGTGATTTATTTTGTAAATAACAATCTTTTTTTATAATTCTAACTGTTAGAAAACATTTTGTGAAGATTCAATGCTTTTTTAGACTAAGGCCCGATTTACACAAAATGATTAATTTAATCTTCTTCTTCTTCTTCTTCTTCTTCTTCTTCTTCTTCTTCTTCTTCTTCTTCTTCTTCTTCTTCTTCTTCTTCTTCTTCTTCTTCTTCTTC
>RQTK01000455.1:342529-382490 GCA_003991915.1 Elysia chlorotica
TTTCTGTCTGTCTGTCTGTCTGTCTGTCTGTCTGTCTGTCTGTCTGTCTGTCTGTCTGTCTGTCTGTCTGTTTGTCTGCGTTTTTCTCCCTCTCTGCTATTACACTACTGGTAAAATTGCTGTCTCTGTGGCCACACCGTGGTCTATCTACTGGCGCAAATGCTAGATCGTTGGTCTCTAAATCGGGATGTTCCCAATTCAAAACCTACATTCGGTCAAAAACTAATTTATCTGATTTCTTCCTCTACAATATAATGTGACCAGCTGAGACAGGAGTCATGGTATCCCCGCACTGTCTTTGTTCGGCAGCACGTCAAATTTCAGACTTATGTTGAGATTCGTCCACAATATAGACTATATATACAGTGTGTAATTATATTTTGCTAACGTTAGACGCTAAACCATTAACTCTTACTCAAATTCTCACCCACCTACAATGCCCTGTCTCTTCTCTCTCTCTCTCTCTCTCTCTCTCTCTCTCTCAATCTCTCTGTCTCTCTGTCTCTGTCTCTCTCTCTTTCTCTCTCTCTCTTGTATCGATCTCTATCGATTGTTCTAAAAGAATGAATGTCTTTCTTACAGCATTTTCGTCTTTTCACCCCCCTCTTCCCCCCACCCCCGCGACCTCTGTCTCTTGGTGTCTTGAACTATATCTTTAACTGTCAGCTTTTTTTCGCTGTTTTTTTCCTCTATCCTTTTTCTCATAGTACCCTCTTCGTCTTCTTTGTCGAAATTAATCCCGACGACGTACACTCTACACAACGAGATACATGGTAAGGTCTTTATGGTGTTTGATCCGATCAACTCTTAGCATGAGATATACTTGTTCAAAAATATAAAACAATTCTGTCCTTATTTTTTTTGTCTTCAAAAAAAGAGTGCAAGATATAACGAGTTATGAAATAGGGGGAAAGACGAGATCTTGAAATTCTCTCAAGACGAGGATTTAAAAACAATCATTTATGTCTAACCAGAAAGTGTAATTGTTCCTTTCTATATAGCATTGTGATGGTACTAAATTATCTGTTTTAACTAGGTTTTGTCCATGCATTGTGCTCAACACTATATATGGTGTATCTCTCTCTATACCATCAGTAAGTTGTAGTGTTCCTAAGTTTTCTGAAGAATATTATAGGAAGACGAGAACATAAGCTTAGATTCGAACGTCGCACCTCTCGTTCTTAGCCCAGATCACTGGCGCCTCATTTGTTTATTTACAACCCCGAATCGTGTTTATAGAACTACGGATTCTCCAAGATACACAAATCTGGTTACACTAGAACCAGAGACTCTAGATATTAGCGAGACGGGTTACCAAGTGACGTCACAGTACTAAAAATGGAGAGGCTGCTGTGTGAGAGACAACCTTATTGTGATATATTCTGTGACACTGTTTTTTTCACAGGAGAGCGTCTCTTTCTCCTCCCCCCTCTCTCTCTCTCTCTCTCTTTCCTTCTCTCTCTCACACTCTCTCTCTCCAAACTGAATAAAAGCTCATTTTGTACAAATATTTTCAAAAGGGTGGTTTGCAAAACAAGGCATTGTAAGATGTTGTACTGGTATGAGATGGACAAACCTAAAAACGTTACCGCAACAGGGTTAAAGAAGTAGGAAATTGAAAGAGCTGGTGAAAGGTTAAAGGCAGAATAATAATTTCATTGCAGATAATTTGAAAATATTGATAGATAGATAGATAGATTTGTAGATAGATAGATAGATAGATAGATAGATAGATAGATAGATAGATAGATAGATAATGTTTGCTTAGAACTTAACATAATTCTAATGTAAAGTCGAACATTTTACAGCTCCTCTTTCACCGCAGGTAAAGTAGGGTTTCACCAATCCGCTTCTGTAAAATCAGGACTGTCAAACTAATTCCTTAGGACCTGTGGAGATAAACAAATGTACAAATGTACCATTTTTGCTTAGACTTTGGCCCTAATTATAACAGCCCAAAGAAAGGCGAAAGATTTGTTCAGACAGCCCTGCTGGAATCGAAGTCGTTGGTCTAACCTTATTATTTATCTGTAGGTCTAGGAGTTTTGCTCATCGTTTATTGTTGCCTGTCTTACGATGGCTGTTTCCATACATTGTCATTACGGTATACATCATTGATACGGACTTCGACTCCAATTGAAGGCGGTGGCCTTTGGTTGGGCAATGTGTTGTACATGCAGCACTTATGTATTTTGCGTTTATAGACAGATAGATAGAAATAAATAAATAGAGAGAGAGAGAGAGAGAGAGAGAGAGAGAGAGAGAGAGAGAGAGAGAGAGATGATAAAGATAGGTCTTGAAGATAAAATATACAGAAACCCAACATTCGATCTGCTGAAACGTAACGCTTCGTTGATAAACGGACGCGAAATGCGCTAAAATCAGACTGGCCTTTCATGCGTTGCCGACTGGTCTTTTCTTGCTAAAGGGCGACTGGTGCATTAACAATGGTCTTGTTATTGCCTTGAAATTTATCCCTATTGTACTTGTATTTTACCTTTTAGCGATTTTTAAATTCTTTGTGCGTATTTTCTCTGTGCCAATAACACAAGCCGCTAGGGCCAACAATTTTGAGCTTAGCAAAGACGTGACGAACCTAACGTAGCTCGCAGCCTGAAGCCCATTGCTCCATTGTGTTCTTGTGAGCGCTATCTAGCCGGCATGTAACCGCGCAACCGCTGAACACACTAAAGAAGAATAGAGTTTAAACAGTTCAAAACAGTAGGCCAGGCTGTTGTCAGTCTCAGGACTGGCGGCTCTAACGGACGATCATTTTCCATTGATGTCCTTTGCATTGGCTACAGAAGTGCACGCATGTAACAACTCTTGGTGTTCATCAACTGGATTATTCCTTCTGCAGAATTGATCTCCAGCGCACATTATTTGTGGCATTTCAATTAAACACAGAGAAGCTTTCACCTTTATTACATTAAAATGTAAAAAGTTTGGCCAGTGTCTTAAAAGAAAATAAGTGCTGTGAAACTTGGAAAATTGTTTCTTGTGGGAAAGTGATTGAAGCAATAGTGTTAATACCGTGAAACAAGCTGATCTCTTGATCCCAAATGGCTGAAGTGACAGCGCGAAGAGTGAGTTCTTACTTGACAAAGCTTTTGTGCAAATTAATCGAAACGTGGATATATCAGTAGGTTTATTTAAGTTATAACTATGTACTATTGTCTATTGATTTTGGATTATGCAAAATGTCTCATTGTGGGCAAAGTAGTCCGTCTTCATCAACTATGTTTGCCAGTTCTTAAAGAGCGGAGAGAAGGATGGGGGTCTTAAGTTCTGTCTTATTTAGTCTTATTTTTTAAGTTCCTATGAAAACGAAATCTGTGGCATTTCAACCGCTGCATGTAAACATGCATACTCGTTATATTTATTTTGTTTTCTTGTTGCTTTTTGTGTGCTGTCTACCACCTTTTTTTATTACGACCGAATGTTTTAATGCACGGAATGCAAGTTTAATGAAACATAAACACTTATTTTTTCTACTGGAGGGGTTGAAATGATTTATTGTAATACACGATTGTAATGAACAGTTTCCTTTTGCTAATGTCTCGAACAATCACGTCACTGGCGTATCAAGTTGTCAGTGAGTTGTACAAGTTGAAATATCCAATAACATAAGTTCCACACACTCGGAGTATTGATAGGGTTCTTAACCTCTTTTATTTACATGAATAGCCAGTGACACAACCTACACCCGTAGCAGTAAGTGAAGGTCGATTGCTATTTGGTTTGGTCTTGTGGCACCGATTCTTCTTCTTCCTGGGGAGGCATGCACTAACATCTTTGCACTGGAGCCAGATGATCAGTGCCCTGCCGGGTCTGGTGGTGGCTCCAGTAAAGCTCATGATTGATGTTGACTAATATAATCAACGCTGGCTTAACTGGACTGATGCTCTAAGCTGGCGTTTCTTTTTGTCTGTGTGTGGGCGAGGTTATAAAAGGGGAGAATTGTGTGTGTGTGTTAATGCAGGAGACAGAGAGAAAGAGAGAGAGAGAGAGAGAGAGAGAGAGAGAGAGAGAGAGAGAGAGAGAGAGAGAGAGAGAGAGACAGACAGAAGAAAAGCGAGAGAGAAACAGAGAGAGAAAGAGGTAAATAGATAGAAATGTAGAGAGAGAGAGGGCGAGGAAGAGAGAGAGAGAGCGAGAGAGAGAGAGAGAGAGAGAGAGAAAGAGAATGACAATTTTCTTAGTTAAAAAACTGCATATAATTTCAATGATCTAATTTTAAAAATTTCAAAATCTGTCATATTATTGCCTTTTTTCTTAGGTGTTTTGGCCTTTATCTTACGTTTCTTGCGCTCAGCCAGCTAAATCGATCAGCGTAAATAGGATTAATTCAAAAACTCATTTACAATGAACTCAATGCTAACCTCTGCGTTATTGATTTGGCCTCTTTATTCAGTAGGTTGCATAATTATGTGCTTAATTTCAATAGCTGCAATTGTTATTATATTTTAAGTATTGTAATAATCAACGTTTCCTCCATTCCTTATATAATCATTATAATCATGTTAAAAATGTCTCTGTAAATAAGATTTTAGTTCCTTTCCTTTTTTATTTCCCCGTGAAAATATATTTTTCTTTTAGTTATACGTTTTTTCTTCGTTTTTCTTCAGATCCTGTTAACCTTCTTTCGTTGTCATTCTTTTCTATAACTCAACTGGCTTGCTCACCAACTTTGTTTCTGAGGTCTTAATAAATCTTAAAGTTGTGATATATATCCTTTACAGCAGCATGGGCAATCTTTAAATTAAAGGCATTGAGTTCACTGACATAACTCTCCCGTGCTTTCACATCCAATTGTACCCTTAATCAAACAGCTGCCGCCGAGGAAACTGTCTGTGGCAGCACCTGGCAATCGGGGACGTGTGTACTGCCACCTGGGCCGTAAGCCGGGGTCGAACCGGCCCAAGGAGGATCTCCTCAAGCCGCTGGCGACAAACCTGGGCGTGCCAGGCACTGCTGGACTCCGCGTCTCAACCCCGTCACCACCCCCGGAGGACGACGATGATGACTTGGATTTGTCGCGTGAGTGAAAGTTCCATCTCGTTTTATTGGTTCGTTTCTCAACTTCCATCGTCAGCAGCTAGATGTGGCTATCTCTAACATAAGCCTATACTAAGCTGACGTTGAACATTAAACTACAACTACAACTACTACCTAGAGATTTCTAGATCTGTGTCTTGCGTATACTGTAATAAGAGCGGAGCGCGCTATTGCTTGAAGAATGGTTTATGTCTTTTGTAGAGAGAGGAGTTTTTATACCTCTAATCGTGTTATAACATCTTGCCACGGTAAACGCTGTTATTTTGTTCTTATTTAGGTATGTTATAGATCTAGATACATTGCCAAGTGTTGATTTAGATCTAGACGTTCTTGAGTTGTATTCTTAACCCTCAGACATGATGTTTATTGGTAAGATTAAATTATTGCGTTTCTACAAAATAATGATTTCTATTATTCGTTATTTTGTTAATGTTGACAAGATAGTGTGTGCGAGTCTATGTGGATTATATTCAACAAATCAATCTGAAACAGGGCGCGCTTTATCGAATTAACACCACCGTATAGTTACCATGAACTTGTTTGCATATTTCTCATGATTATATGTTTAGGTAGGTATCAGTATAAACATGGGTATATCCCTAGGTACGTGTATATGCACTGGTATACAGGAATTGGTATATACCACACATATACCAGACATGGTATGAACATTTTTAAGGCAAGGAAAATGCTAACCATGTATTTGAAAGTCTTAAAGACGAGGTTTCTTTAAATTCTTTTGGAGAATTGTTCCATACCAGAACCTAATGAAGGTAAACAAAAAAGAAATACACACTAGTATTTGCCAATACTCCATGATAACTACAATCTCCTTACTCATACCATAATTTTACTTGCATGTTTCCTTTTGAGACCATCATTTATACGGATGTGTGTATTCTAAGATTTCTCAGTCATGTCCTTATTTATTGAAAAAAAAAAAAGTCCGGATTTGCACGAAGGGCAGAAAAACAAGAGACCTCTCGTCTTGAGATCTCTGCAGCCCACAAATCGGTTTACTGCATGTAAAGCTAGTCTTAATGATCTGCCCTGTCCTAAGCGTACATAACTGGGACCATATGACCTCTCAAGCCCTGTCCCATTTGCACTGTGCATAACGAGAGCAGGGACCGCGGTGAGCAAATCTTGTTCACTGATAAATAATAAATAGGAATGCTGTGCGCTTCACATTGCCAGTGACCTCGCCAAGTGGACCCGAGCCCAAGGAACAGTGTTATGGAGTTGTATTGCTTTTTTCCTGAAATTAAATCGCTAGTTGTAGTTTTTAGTCTCCCACTTGATTTAAGTAATACCACGTTTATTTTTTAACCAAATTTCAGAATTACGCGTAGCCCTTTTACGAATTCGGCTAAATCCTTACTGCAATTTGAGTTTAGTGTCAAAACATTAAAGCAAAATTATGTGTCTACTTTTTATATATTTTACTTTTGTCATACTTATGGCATATTGTCGCGACTCAGATTGCTTTGAAATATTTCTTACCCTACAGTTCCATGATATCCAGTGCGTGAGTTACTATAACTCAACTGATCGATACTTTGCTTTCCGCCAGGCACTTTATAAATTAGGCCTATAATCTAGCTATCAATTTTATGAACGCATCCTGTGCATATGATGTGAATTTTAACCAGATCTAATATAATACGATTAGTTTTAGCCATTCAAATATTTATCGAACAATATGTCGTGTTTACGAAAAGTTTTATTTATAGAGTGCCAAATCTGGTTATATGAATACGTGTATACGTATTTTTTACAAATCTATGATTGTAAATTATGCAGTGCGGTTTCTTAATGTTAAGGCTGAGGTTTTAAAGGACAATACTTTAAGTAATGAAGTCAGGGAGATATTGAGACAGAAAGATAGTGAAAGAGAGAGAGAGAGAGAGAGAGAGAGAGAGAGAAAGGGAGATAGAAAGAGAAAGAGAGAGAGAGAACCAGAGGGAGAGAGAGGGAGATAAGGAGCAGGATTGGCAGACACAGAAACAGAGAGAGGAAAGGGAGGGATAGAGATAGATAGAGGGAGAAGGAAGGGGATTCAAATAAAGAGGAGCTGAGGGAGCATTTTTGCGTGCGTAGGAAACGGTGCTGAGAAAGCAGCGTGAAAGGATGGGGCACTTACACACAATAATGGAAATTATACATGAGAAAAGGACCAAGATAAAACTAAGTTCATAGTAATAATAGTCCCGGTAACGTGGCATTGTCCACGGTCTCAGTACAATTTGCCCATATCCAATAACACGTCTACATCTTTATGCCTACACAAAGAGGTATTCGAGAAGAAAATAAGAATAAAAAGCAATAAATGAATCAAAGAGCAAAAGAAAAGAAGAGATTTTTGGGACTTTCTTTTCCCAATTTACCCATGGAATAGTATTGAAGGAACAACAGCCTTTCTGTAGGGATGGTATAGGCACATTAATTTTATTTGACGTCGCTTAGCTCAATGTTACTGTCTCTTTTTACGCGTTTGGGTTTGTATTATTCTAGAGTATACGATTTCACAAATAGGTACACAGCTTAGTTGGAGAACATAATTATTATCAGTGATTCAAATTCAGCTATCAGAAACGCTATAGAGTTATCAGGGAATGTCAAATAGTTTGACCAAGAGTTTTTTTTTTGTATTTGTAGCTTCCTGCTCGAACGCTTTGTAAAAACAATGTGTTCTGATTTACCTATGGTCGATATTAGGATAAAGAAAAAAAAATGAATGGACATGCGTTACGCAAGATCCCCGTAGCAATATTTCTGATGGCTTTGTTTGTGAAAGATCTCTAAAAATCTAAGTCTCTGGTGTCATTTTGTAGAAAACATTTTTTACGCGCTTCAATTACAAGAACAATGTATTAGTTTAGAATTACTCAGACTTAGACTATAAGCGTAATATTGCTTGATGAGTTAGTTAAAACCCACAGAAGCTCATCAATTCCCACTTAGTTACATAACTATTGGTGAATGCACACTCTCTATTGAAATCTAGAATAATTTCTTAGTCTTCTTTAAATCTATAAACAAAACATGTAAGCACCAAACTCTATGAGACGCATGTCTGTTTCACGCCCCTAGTCTTCTTGACATCTGTAGACAGAGCTTGTAAGCACCCAACTCTATGAGACGCCTGACTGTTTCAGACCCCGAGACGACCAAGCCCGGCGTGGACGAGATCAAGAAGCGGCTGTACACCAAGGAGTGCTCTAGGCTCGGGGTCACCCCAGTCGGCGCCTTCCTCAGGGAACCAAAACATATTACCAGTGATTCAAATTCAGCTGTCAGAAATGCTATAGAGTTATCAGGGAATGTCAAATAGTTTGACCAAGAGTTGTTTTTTTTGTATTTGTAGCTTCCTGCTCGAACGCTTTGTAAAAACAATGTCTTCTGATTTACCTATCGTCGATATTAGGATAAAGAAAAAAAAATGAATGGACATGCGTTACGCAAGATCCCCGTAGAAATATTTCTGATGGCTTTGTTTGTGAAAGATCTCTAAAAATCTAAGTCTCTGGTGTCATTTTGTAGAAAACATTTTTTTCGCGCTTCAATTACAAGAACAATGTATTAGTTTAGAATTACTCAGACTTAGACTATTAGCGCAATTGCTTGATGAGTTAGTTAAAACCCGCATAGGAGCTCATCAATTCCCACTAAGTTACATAACTCTTGGTGAATGCACACTCTCTACTGAAATGTAGAAATCATTTCTCAGTCTTCTTTAAAGTCCCCAACTCTATGAAACGCATGCCTGTTGTCACGCCCCTAGTCTTCTTGACATCTGTTCTGTAGACAAAGCTTGTAAGTCCCCAACTCTATGAGACGCCTGACTGTTTCACGCCCCTAGTCTTCTTGACATCTGTTCTGTAGACAGAGCTAGTCCCCAACTCTATGAGACGCCTGACTGTTTCACGCCCCTAGTCTTCTTGACATCTGTTCTGTAGACAGAGCTAGTCCCCAACTCTATGAGACGCCTGACTGTTTCAGGCCCCGAGACCACCAAGCCCGGCGTGGACGAGATCAAGAAGCGGCTGTACACCAAGGAGTGCTCCAGGCTCGGGGTCACCCCAGTCGGCGCCTTCCTCAGGGAACCAAGCAAGCCGGCCCTGCGCCTGCCGCACTACAGTCTGGGACCCGCGGGCGCGAAGGCTCTCTCCGTGCCGCTCATGGTAAGGATGGTCTCTCCGTGCCGCTCATGGTAAGGGTGGTCTCTCCGTGCCGCTCATGGTAAGTGTGGGTGGGTAGAAGGTTCTCTCCGTGCCGCTCATGGTAAGGGTGGTCTCTCCGTGCCGCTCATGGTAAGGGTGCTCTCTCCGTGCCGCTCATGGTAAGGATGGTCTCTCCGTGCCGCTCATGGTAAGGATGGTCTCTCCGTGCCGCTCATGGTAAGGGTGGTCTCTCCGTGCCGCTCATGGTAAGGATGGTCTCTCCGTGCCGCTCATGGTAAGGGTGGTCTCTCTCCGTGCCGCTCATGGTAAGGGTGGCTCTCTCCGTGCCGCTCATGGTAAGGGTGGTCTCTCCGTGCCGCTCATGGTAAGGGTGCTCTCTCCGTGCCGCTCATGGTAAGGGTGGGTGGGTAGAAGGTTCTCTCCGTGCCGCTCATGGTAAGGGTGGTCTCTCCGTGCCGCTCATGGTAAGGATGGTCTCTCTCCGTGCCGCTCATGGTAAGGATGGTCTCTCTCCGTGCCGCTCATGGTAAGGATGGTCTCTCTCCGTGCCGCTCATGGTAAGGGTGGTCTCTCCGTGCCTCTAACTGTAAAGTTGTGTGGGCGTTAAGTTTTTTCTCAGTGTCGTTCATGGTAAGGGTGAGGGCAGAATCACCGCGACACTTGTACAAATAATCGTATTTCATTACTTTAAACTGGTCGGTAAAAAGTTATGCGGGGTTATTATTGCTCTCTCTCTCTCTCTCTCTCTCTCTCTCTCTCTCTCTCTCTCTCTCTCTCTCTCTCTCTCTCTCTCTCTCTCTCTCTCCCCCTCTCTCTCTCCCTCTCTCTCTCCCTCTCCCTCTCTATCTCTCTATCTCTCTCTTCATTTATGTCTTCGAATTGCATTATTCACTTCTGTGTTGAACGGTCTTCGATTGAAGCAAATTATTATGCCCCACGCAGTCGATTTAAAAAAAAAATAAACCATATTGCACTTCTTGAATATGAGATATTTATATTTTTTAAGTCTGCAACTTGTTCAATCAAAAGTGGTGTATGTGTTGTTTTTTTTTTATATAATGTACTAAAGTAACATTGCCTCTCTCCCCTCCCCTCCCCACCGTGCAGCTTGACTCGACCTTGACCTCGCTGGACCTGGAGGGGAATGGGCTGGGCCCCGAGGGCGTGCTGAACCTACGGGAGGTGCTCACTGACCACTGCGCCATCACGCACCTGGTGAGAGACTGGACACACCTTTGCGGGTTCTGTACACTCTGATTTGAAAGGAATTATTGTGTATGTTCAGACGATATGTGTTTTACACTCTGATTTGCAAGGAGTTGTGTATGTTCAGACGATATGTGTTTTACACTCTGATTTGCAAGGAGTTGTGTATGTTCAGACGATATGTGTTTTACACACTGATTTGCAAGAAGTTGTGTATGTTCAGACGATATGTGTTTTACACACTGATTTGCAAGGAGTTGTGTATGTTCAGATGATATGTGTTTTACATTCTGCTTCACGTGGAAATTGTGTATGTTCAGACGATATGTAGTTTGTGCAAAGTGAACAGTACAGGTGAGTATCAGTGTACATTTCGGGATCTGATATGCAGATCCTGTCTAGACAATTACGTTTGTTGAGCTTGTACCATTCGTTTACGGTCTAGTAAATATAGAGAGAAGAGGATGGAACAATTACACTCCAAAGGGTGATATAAAGAGTAGGTACATTGTCGTCATGGGTATTCAAAGAGATACAAATATATCAGATCGCGAAGCGGGGATTCTTCTTTTGTTTTTCCTAAAAGCGACACAAATTCAGTAGCAACTGGTATATAAGACATGTTACAGCTTTTATATGCCACCTTTTGAGCAAGATGTATTTATTGGCTGAATATCAGCTATGAGGGAAATGCTAAAATTTAAACAATAAAGTAGAAACATACAAGAATCGCACTTTATGTCAGACAGTGAGAAATATTAAATATCTAGTATAAAGTCTTGACATGATAAGAAACTAGAAAAAAAATCGAAGTAGAAAATAACACAGATGAAGAGTGTGTCTTTAGAATCTTAACTGTTTGTATAATCAGGGGACAAATTTTGCCAGTCGAACTCATTCTCCTAAATATGCAATTATTGAAAAGGCATCGTATATTACATTAATAAGAATAGTGATGATGAGGAAGAAAGAGAAAGGGGTAGATAGACAAATTTATCGGGAATGGTCAACAAGAAAGAATAATGCCATGAGAAAGGGTAATAGGTAGCGTAGCGTTTCACGTTAAATAACTAAAACTTGACAAGCAAAAAGCGAACATGCATTATAACATCTGAAAACGCATAGATTTGAGGAAGCACAGCTTTATCTTATCATAATTCTTTACATTAATATGTATTGGCAACGGCGATTAAAATGTTCTATGTCTCTCAACCTTTCCAGAATTTAAAAAGAAACAAACTGGGGTACAAAGGAGCTCTTGTTGCCTGCCAAATACTCCAGACCAACCGACTCATTAGCAGTTTAAACGTATCTGGTAAGTTGAATGTTCACTCCGTTTTTTTAACCTTTTTTTCGCTAAAAGATGTTAATGAAGCAGCTAAATTTTGTTTACGTCCACTGAAATCAGACCACCCACCAGCGCGTACTTTCTGAAGCCCTGAGGATATCGTCGAATTCTGAATGTTCGTCTTCGCTTTTAATTGCTTAATGGAAATGATCTGAGATTTTGTATTGAGTTAACCAAGACATTCAAATCATCTTATTGAAGTTTACTGCTTTTTTTTCTCTTATTGAAAAACTTGAATGTAAATCTGCTTCGGGGTGTAAATCTACATCTCCTTTTTTCCATTAATTCCATTTTTTCAACGTAAGTTTTTCTTTTTTTTTTGGCTACTGTAATCGGGATTACCGCGTACCGTTACATAATACATTTATTTCTGTAGATACATAATGTCTTTTTTGTCAATATAAAGAAACCCATGGAAGGTGCTGTCCGGATGTCTTCTCTTTTATCAGTGTTCTTTCGAACCTGGTTGAAGGTACATTTTAGACACTTTTCAACGTAAGTAATAAGCCCCCAAAAATACCAAGGCATACTTTATACCAAGTGGATATGTATAATCCCCAATTCGTTGAGTGTAATGTTAGGAAAACATTTTTGGGGGAATTACTTTATTGTCTTTGGTACCAGTGATATGAATAAATGAAGATGAAAAGTTTGAATAGTAAAAAGCTATCAACAGCATCTACTTCTAGCGCACATAGTATTTATTCGGCTTCACATTATAAGAATTGTATTTGAATAACTTGGATGAGATAGGAGCGATGCTCTGGCGCTTATAACCGATTGTTTGTTGTAAGATATCTTACGTGGTAAGTACAAAGGTGCACTAGGCTTAGCCCCGCGACTTTAGGCGTTTTAGTATGAAAATATCCCTGAGTCAGGAGTCAAGTTTTAGTTACCGTGCTATTTACAAAATTATCTTGAATCTAATAAACTGAGGAGCTCTACGAACATTATCCAAGTAGCCCTCAAACAAACCCAAGGTGGCATGAGTGTCTTAAAAAATACCAATATGTGATGTTTATTTATATATTTCAATTAGAATAAACAAAGAAGTTTTAAAAAAGGAATATTTTCTTCAGGTGATAAAATTAATTCGTTATAGGTCCTTGTTGTTTTTTTTCGTAATATTTTTCTTTCGCTTTTATTGTTATTGGCTGTGATGGTGCTGCTGCTGTTGCTATTGTTGTTCTTTTAATGGGTCAAAGAAAGTTAATTGCCGCATTCGACATGCTTACAGTCTGCTAATGGCTCCTGCTTGAAGATATAAATGTATCTTCAATTAAAAAAAAGTACAGCCCAGAAATATTTCCAACCGGCCTCTCAGTTCTGTAGAGGTGTATCATGAAACCGAACGAGCACTTAGAAAGCTACAGTCTGGGCACTCGCTCCGATGAGGCTTCTTGGAATAAAATATAATTTGCATACTTATAAAAACTAATAATAAATAATCGTATAACTAAGAGGTTTCCCTCACGCTCTTACAAAGTCCAATACTTTAACAAGAAACTTGTAAGGCATAGCCTCAAGTGACTCGTTATCGAAATGCCCTTTGATTCTCTTGACACTGCTTAAAATGAATCTCGCCTTACCAAAGTCTATATATGAAAAGTTTGTTGGCACAATTACCTGATCCGGCTTTTCATCTGTGATAGATGTTAGGGGTAACTGACACTGTTTTTTTAATCCAAGGATTTCAAAGAAATGTATTTCAAAAGGAGATAATTTTTTAAGATCATAAAGCTATAAAACGTGACATGAAATTTAAAAATGGGATTACAATTTTAAAAGAAAACAATGTATTTCCAACAATGCATAATAGATTTGTCGGTACATAGATAGTTGAGTTAGAAAAATAGAAATTTAATGTACAAATATAGATAAACATTGAATATTTATAATGGGCAGGTAGGGAGGTACACAGAGAGATATATGGATAAATAGATAGTAAGGTAGATAGGTAGGTAGGTAGGTAGGTAGATAGATAGATAAATAGATAAAGAGATGGATAGACAGATAAACTAATAAATATATTCAATAGGGGCATATAGGAGTAAAGATTGATAGGTACATGAAGAAAGAGAAATATGTACAAAGAGGCAGGAGTAAATATCAGTTAGGATTTAGGTAACAAATTAGAAGAAATAACAGAATCATATTATTTTGTTTGTGCATAAAGTATAACATATTACTCTAGGCGGAAGCTATATTTTAATTGTTCAATCAAATATGATTACTAAACATATTTAAAAAAATCAATTACTATTTTAATCTACAAAATTTTACATGGATGATATTTTTCTAACTCCAACTTGCTCGATGCTTTTTTATAATTCAGCCAAAATAAAAAATGTTAATATTATTATAGGGCGGAAAAAACGGCGATCAAAATAACATCTCCTTACGTTGAAACAGGATAAGTTGCTGGTTTGTGGGCCGTATGAACAAGCGTGTAAATAATTCTAATGAATGATGAAGCAGAGGACAAAACCTCAACAGGCGTATTTTAACATATAACACATTGCGGCTTTATTGAGCCCTCTTCAGGATTTTACATTCTCACCTTGGTCCTCTTTTCATTTCTCTGCTTACTTTTCAGCCAACCAGATTGACGACAAAGCAAGCGTATTTTTTGCAAACATGTTGAAGGTAAGTTCTATTTTCTGCTGTAATCATGCACCAATGGTCTTTCATCTGTAGTTCATCGATTATGTATATAATTCGAATAATCAAATTAGACACGCTCCACCCACACCATAATATTATAAGAATTTTGATTTAAATGTATGTACAGTTTTTAGACCAGGAGTTAGTAGTTTTATAAATCTTTATAAGGAATGCTCTTTCAAGTTATCGTTTATTGATTGTTATTTACTTCCTAGTTGCTTTTCGTTGTAATTTGTTACCATTTTCAAAAATATTGTTTTATGAAGATTATTTAAAATGTCTAAAAAAAAAGTTGGCCAATATCAGGCCAACTTAAGTTTTTTGTTGTTACAAACTGTATACAATTTGATCAGCTTCGTTCTGATGTCGTTTGAAGATTTCATTCACATGTACCACCATTTTTTTCATTTATCTCGTGAAGATCTCCATAATCATCATTTATTCAGTTTGAAGTTGTCCATAACCGTCGTTACTTATCTCCCCTGTCTGGACCAGTCCAACAGGCAGCTGCGGACCCTGGACCTGTCCGACAACCACCTGGCAGACATAGCGGGCAGGCAGCTGGGGGGCGCGCTCAGTGAGTCGCTCACACAACTTGACTTTATCGTCACAAACACTGGAGAGTGCAACATTTAGTTTTGGCACAAGTACTAACTATACAAACGTCTGCAGAAAGTAATGTAAAGAAATTCTGTTTTCAAGTTAAAAAAAAGAAGTACATAAGGTTTTTTGAAACCTCAGAAACATGTACTAATTAAATTTTGTACGTAATTGGTGAGAATTTTAAAGCAGTGGTTTGCTATTAACTTTAAGATAAACGCATGAATGTAAAGACATTCTAAAATGCGGCTTATGGCAGGCCGACACAACCTACGCAAACACAGACACAAAGACTTTAATTCTTTAACGTTTTATTTAGAGAAATGCCACATAGACTGCGCCGGTGATCGAGACCCCGCCCACAATAAAGCCTCCTTTGTGCTGACGTTGGAACCAACTCAACAAACTCAACACAGTGCTTAAAATAGAAGTCGCACTTTAGAATTGATTTGAACGCTAAATGAAAGAGCTACATCAGAATATCGAATCTTATTGAAGCACGATATATATTTTTTCTTATTCTGGCTTGACTGATATCTGGTTAATTTATAAACTATAACACATTCTAATCCTATCATGAACCACACAGGGAAAAAAAGAAGTGAATGTGTATAAATGCAAAAAAATATATAAATTTTTGATTCAGTGCCTGTTGTTAGATTGCACCTAGTTTAGTTAAAGGAGGATCATTTCCTACAAGATCAAGATCTATATATATTTTTTAGGATATTCGACAGTTATTAAAATACAATTTACCCAATCTAAGGCGCTGGAAAATAATCAGTAGTTATTTTATGAATAATTACCTAATCATAATCACTTTATCAAATCCTATTTAAAGTAAAAACAATATATAAAATATATATATAAAACGTTGCATGCACTCTTTATTGTCTTTACAATAAAATTATTAAAGGTGAACGTGCTGGTTTGTTCTGTCTAATGCTTTTCCATGCACTTAATCTCTAGATCTAGTTTACGGTGAGCTCCTTCATTAAGTCTGCTCTCTTCTTGGGAAAAGAATATGATTTGTAAACTACAGTACATCACTGTAAAGCAATTATTGCAAATGTTTATAACTCTGAAAATGAAATAAGATAATGCGTTTTAAAAGGGTGCACCGATAACAAATAAACAATGTAATTTAACTCAGAATCAATCTAATAAGCTATGGTTTTGTTGTTAAAAACGCCCTGCGTTGAAAGAGTGCCTTTGTTTCTTAAGGCCCCATATCTTGGACAAGTTCCAAGAGTGACGTCTGGTAATTTGACGTTTTGTCCTACAGAGCCGGAGCTCCTGTCTGAGCCTGTCACATGTATACTGACACTGACTTAGGGGAGGAAATCCGATCGTGGGATTTGAAACACCCCTTAGGTAATTCAACCCCCTCCCCCCTCTTAAATATGTATTCAACGAAATTTCTTAATGACCCATTTATCTGCAAAGTAACTGTTAGTATCCAAACTATTTCTCTGTGATACATTTGATTTAAAAAATTAACTGTATTTTTTTGTTGAAAATCTTAACAGGTCAAAATGAGAGTTTAGAAAGCCTAGACTTGTGTTGGAACCACTTCAGCGGGAGCGGAGCCGTGAAGTTGTTGGAAGGAGTTTCGGTAATGTTATCCAAGCTCGGCCTCCAAAATAGAATGTCACCAGGGTAACAATACTATAATGCAAAAGTAAAAAAACCTTTACGATTGGACTATTAGGTGCAGTCATAAACAGTATAAACAGTATGTTTACATCTTATGGCGCCTAAGTACAACTTCACGGTAGCTTACGTCTCGTCTTAACAATATTAAAATAATAAGGATGACGGCTAGTTGTAAGCTACCGCAACGTTGTTCTTACGGACCATCATGTTGTCAACAAAAATGGCCACTAAAGCTAGGCGCACACTCAGCTAGGGCAATAGCGCGTAGTCATTCACAGATGACAAAGTGGGAGGTTCTGGTATATTTACCCAAGGATTCACAGATTGGCACTTGCCAGTTGGAGCATGTGATTCCAGGATCGTAGATCAGCGGTCAGCGGCTGTAAACATAAGGCTGGGGTCTGGCTTGACCAGCTATCTGGGTCAAACCACGCGCATGGCTAAATTTCCAAATACACGTATTGCAATGACTAAACCAATGTTCGTAAATTATTTTTATCGTGACCTTCTTTTATTAGTATCTGAGATTAAATATACCACTTGGGTCTATACTTATAGAGGCATTCTAAAGAAATTTGTGTTTAAAATTTTGAATTGAGAGCCATAAATCATGACGGGCGTCCGACACAGTCCACAGGGTTGCAAAGCATAGGCATTCGTAAGGGAGCGACTATACCAACTCGTAGATCTATCTATCTATCTATCTATCTGTCTATCTATCTATCTATCTATCTATCTATCTATCTATCTATCTATCTATCTATCTATCTATCTATCAAATTGGTGAGAATTTTAAAGCAGTGGTTTGCTATTAACTTTAAGATAAACACATGAATGTAAAGGCATTCTCAAATGCGGCTTATGGCAGGCCGACACAACCTACGCAAACACAGACACAAAGACTTTAATTCTTTAAACGTTTTATTTAGAGAAATGCCACATAGACTGCGCGGGTGATTGAGACCCCGCCCACAATAAAGCCTCCTTTGTGCTGACGTTGGAACCAACTCAACAAACTCAACACAGTGCTTAAAATAGAAGTCGCACTTTAGAATTGATTTGAACACTAAATGAAAGAGCTACATCAGGATATGGAATCTTATTGAAGCACGATATATTTTTTTCTTATTCTGGCTTGACTGATATCTGGTTAATTCATAAACTATAACACATTCTAATCCTATCATGAACCACACAGGGGAAAAAAAGAAGTGAATGTGTATAAATGCAAAAAAAAAAACAAACTTATAAATTTTTTATTCAGTGCCTGTTGTTAGATTGCACATAGTTTAATTAAATGAGGATCCTTTCCTACAAGATCAAGATCTATATATATTTTCTAGGATATTCGACAGTTATTAGAATACAATTTACCCAATCTAAGGCGCTGGAAATTAATCAGTAGTTATTTTATGAATAATTACCTAATCATAATCACTTATTTAATCCTATAATAATGTAAAAACAATTTAAAAAATATATAAAAAGTTGCATACACTCGTTGTGTTTACAATAAAATTATTAAAGGTTAACGTGCTGGTTTGTTCTGTCTAATGCTTCCCTATGGAGATTTAATTTACGGTGAGCTGCTTCATTAAGTCTGCTCTCTTCTTGGGAGAAAAAATCAGCTACAGTATATCAAGGCAATTATTGCAAATGTATATAACTCTGAAAATGAAATAAGATAATGCGTTTTAAAAGTGTGCACCGATAACAAATAAACAATGTAATTTAACACAGAATCAATATAACAAGCCATGGTTTTCTTGTTAAAAACGCCCTGCGTTGAAAGAGTGCCTTTGTTTCTTAAGGCCCCATATCTTGGACAAGTTCCAAGAGTGACGTCTGGTAATTTGACGTGCTGTCCTGCAGAGCCGGAGCTCCTGTCTGAGCCTGTCACATGTATACTGACACTGACTAGGGGACGAAATCCGATCGTGGGATTTGAAACGCCCCTTAAGTAATTCAACCCCCTCCCCCCCTCTTAAATATGTATTAAACGAAATTTCTTTATTACGCATTTATGTGCAAAGTTACTGTTATTATCCAAACTATTTCTATGTAATACATATGATTGATAAAATTTAACTGTAATCCTTTCGTAACAGGTCAAAATGAGAGTTTAGAAAGCCTAGACTTGTGTTGGAACCACTTCAGTGGGAGCGGAGCCGTGAAGTTGTTGGAAGGAGTTTCGGTAATGTTATCCAAGCTCGGCCTCCAAAATAGAAAGCCACCAGGGTAACAATACTAGAATGCAAGAGTTTAAAAAAATGTATGATTGGACTATTAGGTGCAGTCAAAAACAGTATGTTTACATCTTACGGCGCTTCACGGTAGCTTACGACTCGCCTTAACAATAAAAAAATAATAAAGCTTACGGCAAGTTGTAAGCTACGGCGACGTTGTTCTTCCGGATCATCATGTTGGCTCAGAAGGCTAAAAAAAATACCCCCAAACTAATCTGAAGTCAACAAAAATGGCCACTAAAGCTAGGCGCACACTCAGCTAGGACAATAGCGCGTAGTCATTCACAGATGACAAAGTGGGAGGTTCTGGTATATTTACCCAAGGATTCACAGATTGGCACTTGCCAGTTGAAGCATGTGATTCCAGGATCGTAGATCAGCGGTCAGCGGCTGTAAACATAAGGCTGGAGTCTGGCTTGACCAGCTATCTGGGTCAAACCACGCGCATGGATAAATTTCCAAATACACGTATTTCAATGACTAAACCAATGTTCGTAACTTATTTTTATCGTGACCTTCTTTTATTAGTATCTGGGATTAAATATACTACTTGGGTCTATGCCTATAGAGGCATTCTAAAGAAATTTGTGTTTAAAATTTTGAATTGAGAGCCATAAATCATGACGAGCGTCCGACACAGTCCACAGGGTTGCAAAGCACAGGCTGTCGTAAGGGAGCGACTATACCAACTCGTAGATCTATCTATCTATCTATCTATCTATCTATCTATCTATCTATCTATCTATCTATCTATCTATCTATCTATCTATCTATCTATCTATCTATCTATCTATCTATCTATCTATCTATCATCCATCCATCCATCCATCCATCCATCCATCCATCCATCCATCCATCCATCCATCCATCCATCCATCCATCCATCCATCCATCTATCTATCTATCTATCTATCTATCTATCTATCTATCTATCTATCTATCTATCTATCTATCTATCTATCTATCTATCTATCTATCTATCTATCTATCTATCTATCTATCTATCTTTCGAGTTAATTCTGTTATAAAAATTATTTTAAACATTACATTTAATCACTTGCAGAAAATAATCAATGACAATGCATGAAAAAACAACACGCTGATCTTAAACCTTTTTTTTTGTCTTGATGGGTTCTGTCTGTGTCCACAGGAAAACATTGGCCTGAAGCACCTGGCGTTGGCCTACAACTGCTTCGGCAAAGGACGGGGAGACCAACCATCCACCGCCCTCATCAATGTGCTTAGTTCCAGCAGCGCCTTGCTATCTCTGGATCTCTCCTCCAACAGACTCATCGACCTGGACGTCGTGATGGTGGCCAAGGGGCTCGCTCTCAACGAGTCTCTAAACACACTCAAGGTAAACTTCCCTACAAAACTGTTGATTGTTGTGAGATATCGTCAGAGCATTTAATGGGACTGTCCCAGGGTATTGATTTACCTTCTGTCTGAGTTATGACTTGAGAACAAAATATATTTGCAATGCTATATTGCATTCTAATTGCAAGATTAGTAGAGAATGGAGATCAAACAAATATAATCTTAATCTTATTTGTTTTCGTTTTGTTCTGCCAGGGTCAAAACGTGTTAAAAAAGAAAGTAGAAAATAAACTATAAATTGTTGTAGAGCGCAGTTGTTTTCTAAGGTATCGATTTTACTTTTATATCTCTATAAATCAAATGCTTTGCAGAATGCTTTATAAAATGGTTTTCGGAATAATGCTCACTTTATATTTTTGCACTTTCAAACGGACATTCTATTGATGGAAAGTCAATTTCACTCTCTTTCAGCTCTTTGATCTTTTTATTATTTTATTGACTTGAGACACAAATAAAGAGGTTACTTAAGCTTTAGGTGTCTTAAGTACAACGTCGTGGTAGCTTACAACTCATCGTTTACGACAATTCGTAATCTACCGCGACTTTGTACTTATGGCCTTAGGTGTCTAGTTTTGAAATGGCATTGTGAAAACTCAAAAGTAATTAACCCATCCTGTGATTGTTATAACTGAGAAATGCAATGCATTACTTTGTAGATTTGTACCCTGTCCATCACGATGCTTGCATAAAGTGTCCGTTGATATCTCGACCAGATCGGGCGTAACCTGGTGAGTGTCGGGGCCGCCAACGCCCTGCTCTGCGCCCTGGTGCTGAACGAGGCTGCCAAAATCTCCCTGCTGGACATGACAGTACGTGGCGCTGGGCAGAGCTAACTTTACGCCATATCTCTTTAGTAGTTCTCAATTGTTTTGTGTTCTGTAATTACTCAAACTTTCTTGAGATTACAATTCATCAACTTCGTGCTTGTTTTGTTCAGTTCTAAGTAGTACGGGTACCCAGGTTTTTCCACTTCAGCCGCCTATGAGTAGAGCACCAAATTACTTTACAAATTTCGAATTAGTTCAAGAATAGAACATGTTGCCCAAATCAAAAGGTATCTATCTACAAAAAATCTGCCTGAAAAAACACAAATAGTCACTTTTTCTAATATGAGCGATCTCGATATAATGGCCCATATAGTTATATAGTGGTCTACAGGGTCTCTGAGATATAAGAATAGACCGATCTATTTAACACCATGGTGATGGTAGTTGTAATAGCCCCCTTCTTTAAATGGTATCTATGGTGCTCTGGTCTATGGTGCTTACCTTGATCTATCTTCTGCAGGACCTCCCCGTCTCACAGACTGATCTGGGTAAAGTGGAACAGCTGAGGGCACGGGGCGTGAAGGTCATCCACGGCAGAGTTCACCAGACAGAAACAGACTTCGAGTCGCAGCCCAGGAGCCAGAGACCAAAGTCTGGTCAGACCGAAGATTCGCGCGCACCGTCTGCGGAGGGCGAGACCTCTACTCCGTCAGGCCCCAGCGCTACTTATGTGGCCACCACAGAGAAGCCTGGCTTGGGTGACGCTGATAGCTCAGCCGGTAGTGTTCATGACTGACGGATAGGAGGTTAACTGTTTAAATCTATGCTGGTGCCCCACCACTTTACCCGGAAAGTAAAACTGAACAAAAAGTACAAACCTGGTTTGCAGCAGCAGGATGAGCTGGTTGGGAATGATATCCCAAAGACCGCCTGAAAGTCTGCATGGAGATATTGTAGTCTGTAGACTCATTCTGGCAGTTTGAACAGATCGGATTGCTGTGCCGTTGATAACCATGATTATTAGGTAGTTGCGATATCTACCACATATTATTCTTTTCTTTGTATTTTTTGCGATAGAACACAATCGTGTCGATTATTGCCTGGTGAATGATGCATCGACCCACTGCTATTAATGTCATCCTTGTGCAAGAAGCTGCAGCTAATTCTGACAAAAATGATATGTAAAAATGATGCTCATTGTAAATTGAGATGCATTATAATGAATGAGGGAGGTGTTCTTTTTAGTAGTAAAATAATTTGTTAAGCATTGTGAAAATGAGGAATGAAACAAGATCGTGCACATTTTATGTCACCGTAAAAACAAATTAATTGATAATGTCATTGCCAGGCTGTTCTACTCTCAATCCATTTAATATTTTAAAATACATGAGAGAGGAAACAGAGACACAATATGTAAATACCTTTCCTTCTTTATTTCAAATAATTATTTTGTCCGCATCATCGCTGTTCAGCATTGTTTAAGAATGACAGGCGCAAACTATTGAATTTGGAAAAGTGTTTTAGAACAATTAGGTGTAAACCTACGAAATTCGTGTAGACTGGATTGCGCAAAGCTCAAAGGATGAGCGATGATTTTGTAGTGTGCTTGAACTCAAAATTGTTGGTCTTATGAATGGGTAAGAAACAATTAAGCACCAACATTGTTTCACAAAGAGATAAATCATGTAACCCATTTCTGACTGACATTTTAAGCACATCAAAATAATTGTATTTCCTTGTAAACTTTCCCCTTTATGTCTGTGGTTATGTCTGTAATATTTTATTTGAACTTTATTTTTGTATAGATCGCAGTTGCCAATATTGGCGGCGCCTACACAGTTTTTTTTAATAATTTTTTTTTATTTTTATAATTAAGTAATTTTGTTTATTATCTAATCAGGTGCCCAAAGTACAAGTATTCGCATATCTTAAGACAAGTTGTTATCTTACTGCGACGTTGTACTTACAACTCTAGGGATCGTAAGTACAACGTCGCAGTAGCTTAAGACTCGTCGTTAATCTTCTTATTCTTGTATTGTTGCGACGAGTCGTAAACTTTCTTATTTTTATATTGTTACAAGTCGTAAGCCTTCTTTATCACATATTCTTACGAGGAGTCGAAGCTACCCTGAGGTTATGCTTACAGCCCTTAGACTTGTCAAGCATTTTAAAGACATGTGTAATATGCACATCAACATTTACGCACTTTTGGAAAACTAATAATTAATTTCATTGAGTCGAAAACGAAAGTCGATCTAGAAACATTTTCAGTTTTCTTTAGAGAGGAAATTCACCTAACGGCGACTGCAAGTAAGCCAAAGTTGATGAATTGGTGATCGTGGTCATTAATTTGGTTAAGGTTTTACATGACACAATGGGCAGAATACGAAAACATGACGTAGCTAACGTCTCGTAGTAAGCCTTCTTATTCTTGTATTGTTACGACGAGACTTAAACTCCGTCTTGTTTGTGCATTCTACCCAATGTCTACAGTGGCGAATAGTGTCAGAATGAGACGACGAATCTCTTTACCGTGATTCTATTGACTGGTTTGTGCAGTGCTGTGAAAACCGATTTCTGTTGCATTAAAAGGGCACAAGAGATAATGCTTCATTTTAGGGAGAAAAAAATCCCCTTTAAAGCACTTTACATAAAAACTATTGGAGTTCAATATTAGTACTAAGGGCTTACAATAGACAACCAGTTAAACTGTAACACACATTCAATAAAATGTTCTAAAGAATGAGAAAACGCGTTTATATTTTATATGTCAACGTAGGGGCTAAAGCATCCAATAAAATCAATTAAGAAAAACAAATAACGGCATTATAAAATGTTCAAATAGCCCATATCAAGAAATTAGAATTCTGTGTGAAAAGAAAATTTTGTCAATCAAAAGCGACCTGTCTCACCAACTGTTTAACCAAACCAAACGCTCCGTAAGATCTGGACACCATATTCCTTTTAAATGTGAGATAGAACGATATAATACAAAGGTTAAACTTTTGGAAAATCTTCATACTTTTTTTTTCAAGGAAAACAGATAAAAATTATTTAGATTATGAATATGTGTGTGTGTGTGTGTGTTTGCAAGAGAGAGAGAGAGAAGAAATAAATAAAGAGATATACTCCCGTGGAAAAAAGGATAAATTTAGGTCTTACATTCTTTCCCTCTCCGTATCATTCATTCTTTGATATTATGTTATAAAAGTCTGTAATGTCACCGTGTGTACATGTTGCTGTATGAACCAAATAGAAGTGCCGATGAAGGAATTTCGAATCTTGAATCTTGAAACAATGCATTGTGGATGATTTTAAAAAAGCATTTTTTTTTTAAATTTTATATCTGTGTAGGAAGAAAAGCAAGGCACACGGACAGTTTCAAGCAGTCTAGAGCAGCCGTTTGGGACAACCTTCATACAAAATCGAGGCTTTTAAAAATATATTTTATACACGTCCGCTATTTTTTCAAATTTCTTCTATGTTATTCATCTTAAAGCTTGCCGACTATAGTTTTAGATACTATTGTAAACACACAGAAAAGACTTAGAACTAAAATAATAACAAATCGGAATGGAATAGAGCTTTTTTTTTTTGTTACGTCGTGCAAGACGCATAGTGCTTGTCAGGTACTCTATCCGATATGTTTAAAAAACAATACTGAAGAAGTAAATACACATATAATGCAAATTACTGTTGTGTAAAAAGTCGGGAAATTCAAGAACAGGAAAAAGTAATTACCTGAAAGCAGCCCAAAACATTCTGTTGAAGCGATGATTGATTTTGTTTTTTCGAAACCGGAAAACTTTAAAAAATGTATCAAGGTTTAAAACAAAGGAAAAGTATTATGAAGAAAAGAGCTGAACATGGGGACGCCTAAAAAAAAAAGAAAACTTAATTCGATTATTTCATTAAAAATAAAGTGAAATTGAGTAAAGAAAATGTATCCTGGCAATATTATTTTAAAAAGAGAAAGAAGGACGTCACAATGAAATAAAAATACCAAGAAAATCCTTAAAAGAAGTGCCAATCACATCTAAAAAAAGTTTTCCATGCTCAATCATCAAATTGTGTTTATAAATTAATGTATCAAGTTGTGCGTTATAAAAATATGTTTCTCTGCTTTTCCTTTCCCCTTTCTTAATTTTTTTGGTGAAAATTATTTAAAGAGCTAAATATGTGCAGCGGAAAATGGGACGCACGCATGTTATGAAGTGCATTAGGAAATGACACAGGTCTTTTGATTGGCCTTTTTTTGTTTCTGGCAAAGAAACTTAACTGTTCCTGGTTGATCTGATGATGGAAATCCCCTGTACTGTAGAACAGGGGGATCAAGGGGAAACTGGTAAAAGCTAATAAGCAGCGTTGTTGTTGTTGTTGTTGTTGTCGTCGTCGTCGTCGTCGTCGTCGTCGTCGTCGTTGTTGTCGTCGTCGTCGTCGTCGTCGTCGTCATCATCATCATCATCATCATCATCATCATCACCATCATCATCATCATCATCATCATCATCATCATCATCATAATCATCATCATCATCAAAATGAAATGAAACCAACAACAACAAAACGAAAACAAAACAAAAAAACAAACAAAACAAAATAGAACCTGCAACGTCAAGTATCATGTTTTTTCCACATCTTTTACATAATATAACTTTAATCCTTATGATACAGTGTTCCCCTTCTATTGTGTGTGATATTCTGTTTAATATTTCACCTGTTCGTATTATTATAATAATTCTCGGAAACATGAACACGCAGGCAGAGCGGTGCTCTATTCCAAAAACCAACAAAAAAGAACAATACAAAATTGAAAACAAAATAAACACGAGAAAACGAAATAATCAAAAATAAAATTCACTGCTACATATTTAAGAAATTATTCTGAACATTGTAATTACCTTAAAGGTTATGTAGATTCTTTGTGAATAAATGTCCATTGAAAAATAGTTTAAGACTAGGTTTCAGTCTTCAAAATTTAATGGAAATTTCTTTTTTATTGAAATCACTTAAGTGCGCTTTAAAATAACGGAACAAACCCTAATTCCGGTAACAAATTTGAATGTTTGAATGAAGGAAAATTCATTGATTGAACCATTCTTTTGTAAATCGTAAAATAGAAGCAAGCCTGTGTGTCTCGTTAAATCTCCCAGTTTTCATTCCAGATGCCTAATAAATCCCGTAGAATACATAATAATTATTGACATACTCTCATTTTGGTTTAACCAAAACACCACAAATTTCTTTTTTAAATCGTATCAAGATCTAGACTGAGAATCTTGATAAACCATGAAGCTGAAACTGCGTGAAAATTACACAAACTGCTCATCCAGTCGCATAATTATAGATCTAGTGAGTGGAGTTTCATAATGTCAGCGCACTGTCTCTTCGTAGAGCTGGTATAATGCAAGTTGATCGTAGAATTTCAGCATAGTATTGTGTCAGAAAATTTGTTCTAACTCAATAGATATTGTTTACTTAAAGATCGCTTTGTCTGTAGCTAATTGTAAAAAAAGTATAATTTGACGCTTTAGTTTATTAGAAATTACATAGGTCTAAATTGTCTAAAGAATGCACACACAAGGATCTTCACGGAGTGCCGCTGGTCGTCTCTCGAAAATGGTGTGCTGGCTGATAGTCTAGCCATCTCCACTACAGAGCGATGATCGCTTGGATAAAAATAATAGTGTGCTTTAAAGATACATAGCCCCGCTGCGCTGAGTGGCTTAGGTCACAAATCCACAGAGACACAGAGACACAGAGCCATGCTGCACTGAGTGGCGTATGCTACATAGCTACAGAGCCACGCTGCGCAGATTAGCGTATGCTACAGAGATACGGAGCCTCACTTCGCTGTGTGCCGTAGTTGGCAGAGTTACAACCCCCGCTTCGCTGTGTGCCGTAGGTGACAGAGTTACAACCCCCGCTTCGCTGTGTGCCGTAGGTGACAGAGTTACAACCCCCGCTTCGCTGTGTGCCGTAGGTGGCAGAGTTACAACCCCTGCTTTGCTATGTGCCGTAGGTGACAGAGTTACAACCCCCGCTTCGCTGTGTGCCGTAGGTGGCAGAGTTACAACCCCCGCTTTGCTGTGTGCCGTAGGTGACAGAGTTACAACCCCCGCTTCGCTGAGTGCCGTAAGTGACAGAGTTACAAACCCCGCTTTGCTGAGTGCCGTAGGTGACAGAATTACCAAGCCCGCATCGCTGAGTGACGTTGAGCCTCCACAATGAGGATCTCGGAGGAGCGTCGCCAGACAATGCTGGTGGTGGCCGCGTTCCTTGCGCTGATCTGCTTCTTCTCGTCGTTCCTGCTGTTTGCCTACGCTCTGCATATCAAGATCACCATTGACAAGCGCACGGCGCTCATACAGACCTACAACAGCGATGTGCTGCCCGGAATCTTCGTGGCCGTGGGAATTATCAACCTCATCCAGAACATCGTAGCCATATTCATCTTGCTCAGGCTGCGCTACCCGCAAGAAAGGTGAAACTCGCATTGTCTTCCCCTGATTTTCCATCTTTTTCCTTCCTTTTCTAGTTTTTGCAAGATTACGCGTAAGGCTCATCGCACTTTAATCAAATCGCTCAAATAGCTTCATTCCAACCTCCTTGTATCGTAAGTCTCACATTGTTTTCTCTTTGCATCGCAGGGAGTCCACACTGCCGTGTAATCTATAGCTCCACATTGGTGTATCTTTGTACGGTAGGGAGTCCCGACTGCCGTGTCATCTATAGCCGCATATTGATATATCTTTGTATCGCAGGGAGTACTGACGGTCGTGTCATATATAGCCCCACATTGACGTATCTTTGTACCACAGGGAGTACTGACTGTCGTGTAAAACTTAGCCCCATATTGATATATATCTTTGTACCACAGGGAGTACTGACTGTTCTGTAATACGTAGCCCCACATTGATGTATCTTTGTACCACAGGGAGTACCGACTGTCGTGTTATCTATAGCCGCATATTGATAATTATATCTTTGTACCACAGGGAGTATTGATGTATCTTTGTATCGCAGGGAGTACCGACTGTCCTGTAATACTTAGCCCCACATTGATGTATCTTTGTATCGCAGGGAGTACCGACTGTCCTGTAATACTTAGCCCCACATTGATGTATCTTTGTATCGCAGGGAGTACCGACTGTCCTGTAATACTTAGCCCCACATTGATGTATCTTTGTATCGCAGGGAGTACCGACTGTCGTGTAATCTGTAGCCCCACATTGACGTATCTTTGTATCGCAGGGAGTACCGACTGTCGTGTCATATATAGCCCCACATTGACGTATCTTTGTATCGCAGGGAGTACCGACTGTCCTGTAATACTTAGCCCCACATTGACGTATCTTTGTACCGCAGGGAGTACCGACTGTCGTGTAATCTGTAGCCCCACATTGACGTATCTTTGTACCGCAGGGAGTACCGACTGTCGTGTCATATGTAGCCCCACATTGACGTATCTTTGTACCACAGGGAGTCCCGCCTTCCCTTGCTGGTGGCGGTTTTGGTGGGCGGCATCCTTCTGGTGATCTTCGAGGTCGTCTCCGCCATCGTTTCCTTTGTCCATATCGGAATTCTGGAAGACGAGTTTCACAAGGGCATTGAAAAAGCCATGGATGAGTTGAGTAACTATTTGTAGACCAATTAAAAAAAATGTTGTATGTATTGAAATAGTGCGCTAATTCTAATGCTCTCTCTCTCTCTCTCTCTCTCTCTCTCTCTCTCTCTCTCTCTCTCTCTCTCTGTCTCTCTAAGTTTTTTGTTTTCCATGTTCTTAAGTGCGATCCTAGCAGCGACGGCGCCAACTTTAGAGTTTCTAACTTCTAGCGATGTATATGTGTTGGTACACACAGGATCGGAGCGACCAGGACTTCAATCTAAGCAAGTCACCTAGTGACGTAGATGGTGATCGCTCTACCGAATGAGCTACGTGCTGTTAATGTTCCTGCATTACACTTTATTATACTATCACGGTTTGAGTTTGGGAGATCGTGAAAACCCGGGCACCTCGGTCTCGATGAGATAAAAGTGAATTTGAAATAGTATTGATAAAGGGTTCATCGCTCCAGCTGTCGCCGTACTATTCTAAATAATACGAGACATAAAACACGCAGAGCCCACTGTTTCCAGCACCAAGAGCTATAGACCTGTGAAAAATGATGTTTACACTTGTAGTAGATTCATCTTTAATTATTTTTTACCACAATCGATTAGGGGGAAAGTTTTTGGCCAGGAAAATTCTGTTGAGTTTCCATAATATCAATATTAATATTATTAATATTAACCTTAAAACACATTAATTGTGCCCGCTTTTACCAGGTACGTGCTGGGCGAGGAGCTGAAGAACGAAATCGACGGGGTCCAGTTGGACTACGAGTGTTGCGGCGACCGGGCCTACACCGACTGGTTTCAGCACGCCTGGCTCGCCTCGGACCTCATCAGGGTCGTGCCCGGCAGCCTCAAGAAGTGGGTACACCCCGCATCCGCCTCTCGTCTCCTAGGTTTACTCTCGCCAGTCTAACGTCTGCTAGGTTTACCCTCATCAGTAGAACGTCTACTAGGTTTACTCTCATCAGTCTCACGTCTGCTAGGTTTACCCTCATCAGTGTCACGTCTCCTAGGTTTACCCTCATCAGTGTCACGTCTCCTAGGTTTACCCGCATCAGTGTCACATCTCCTAGGTTTACCCGCATCAGTGTCACATCTCCTAGGTTTACCCACATCAGTGTCACATCTCCTAGGTTTACCCACATCAGTGTCACATCTCCTAGGTTTACCCGCATCAGTGTCACATCTCCTAGGTTTCACATCTCCTAGGTTTACCCACATCAGTGTCACATCTCCTAGGTTTACCCACATCAGTGTCACATCTCCTAGGTTTAATCACGTCAGTTTCACATCTCCTAGGTTGACCCTCACTAGTTTTACGCCTCCGAGGTTCACCCCTGATCAGTTGCACGTCTTCTAGGTTCACCCTCATCAGTGTTGCGTCGCCTAGGTTTATTCTTATGAGTGTCACGTCGCTAGGTTTCACCCTCATTAGAGTTGCGTCTCCTAAGTTCACCCCTACCAGTTTCACGTTTTATAGAATATTAATGTACGAAGGTACACAAAATCCCCAAAAAACGGGACAAAAAAAAGCTTTTTATTCCAAATATAAAGAGAATCGATTTTTATATCATCATGAAAACATGTGAAGGCTAAGGTGTTTTTAAAGTGCTACGGTGTGAGCCAGTGAGAACCTAATCATATGTCAAGCTGCAGTTTTCTACTTTAATGCCTTGGCCAGATACACTCAGGACGGAGACAACTACTTCGTGGATGACGTCCCGTTCAGCTGCTGCGACGTGCGCGCCCCGCGGCCGTGCATCCACCACCACGTCCACGACGACAACCTCCACTTCTTTTACAACCACTTGCGCGAGACCACCATCCACGTGACTGGATGCCGATACATCCTCATGAACATCTACGGGACAATCCTGCTCACCGTGGGCTGGGTGGCGGTCTCCATAGCGGTTATCAAAGTGAGTAGTAGTAGTAGTAGTAGTAGTAGTAGTAGTAGTAGTAGTAGTAGTAGTAGTAGTAGTAGTAGTAGTAGTAGTAGTAGTAGTAGTAGTAGTAGTAGTAGTAGTAGTAGTAGTAGTAGTAGTAGTAAGAATAGGAGAAGCTGTCCTCGTACTATATCATGCAATAATGCCAATACTGGAGGTATTTGTGGTAATGACTTTGGAAATGATAAAAGTATAGATGAATGAATACTGTCATCTTAAATGTTCACTTGTATTGAAGGTTTTTGCTACTGTTACAATCTGCTTTGAATGAGTTTGCCAATCTTATGCTTCATTACAATGTGTCTTGGGCATACAGACCTTCACCCTTCTGATGGTGAGGCTGCTGCAGACAAGCCTGTTTCAAGCTCAGGAACTCGGCGATTGGAAAGCCACCACAGAAGGATATTTGTACTACGCAGCTCGAGCAACTGGTGAGCCTTTTAGCTCTTTATTGTTGCAGTTCATTTGAGAGATTAGAAGGTTAGATGAACACTAACTTCATATTTGTAATGTATACATTTATTCATATCCCTTAAGATGTAGTCATCAGCGAAGGCTTGAACCACGACCCAGTGCTTGTACAGACCACCATTTGACTGAGCTGTGTGCGACCCAATTTGTATTTCGTGTAACGCTAACATTTGTTTATTATCAATGTGAATCTCATCAGCTTGAGGTTTCAGTACAGCTTTCTGAAACCGCTGTAAACTCAAATTACAAAAAGGAAGCCTTTACTTCGGACGGTGGGTCGAGAAGAGTCGAAACGACTTTTTTAAAATAAATATATGTTAAAGGGCATAGTGATGCCCACTGCTGTCAAAATGTCCTATAGCTTTAAAACTATTTACAACCCATTTTACGTTCTGGGGAGAAATGACTTCCAAAGGGTTATAAGTACACATACGGCTTTTTGATTTCAAGTATCTGTGCTGTTTATATCGTATAACTGTCCTACGAATTTTTGGTTTCAAATGAACTACATTCAGTTGTGGATTCGATAGTACATTTATTTGCGACTATTTGGGCTCTGGAAAATGTTCACTGCATTTTATGTATTTCCTTTTAGTTCTGCGAGATAGGACTTTCAATCAGTTAGTTATGAATGTACCCATTCTCCATTGTTAAATGTGATCTTAGGATTTCAGAAAATGGGTTTTATTGTTCCAGCTCTAAGTCTTATTCTTGCACTCTGTTTGAACATCCAGTTGCTCCTCAAGGTAAAACGGGGCACCCAATAGCCGGTAAAGAATTAGACTCGATGGGGTAAGAATTAAAAGTCAAGATACTAGGAGCAACAAAAAAAGCGGGATATAAATATATAAGAGCCTGTCCCAAGTAGTATCATGCACGACAACAGGTGGCGGCCACAATTCCTTCCTTCCATCTGATTGGAGGTCCGTAACAACACGGGGTGAACCTTATAGTAAGCATGAACATTGTTTCTAACATTGATTGATTTCCTTATGAACAGTGATCCTGCACACAAATTTTCTAACATTTGAAATATCGCAGAAGATTTATTATAGGAAAAAATATTGGTACTCGAGCTAAGCGCACAATAAAGATTTTGTATGTTTATTCCACCGAGGAGCTGGAGCAATTGTTCAATAGTCACTGTAATCTACTTAAATTTAAATATGAAAGGTTTTATCAAGAACTAAGATGCATTGGTCGGTTAAAACATAAGCATCCAAAAAATCGTAACTAGAGTTACACTACTTGGTTTCAAGATTTTTTTTCGCAGAAAATCGTAACTCACTGTTGCAGGAGAACTACGATAGCTATACGCAAATAAATTCAAAGAAAAAACGTCCCTGGCCGCATGAAAAATCACAGCGATATGCCCACCCGTTTAAAAATAAAAGTTTTTATTCGCCTCCTGAAAAATGGAGATTTTGAAATACGTCTTTTTGGATGCCTGTCCACGACAAAGAGTTATTTGATTGTTGTTGTTATTGTTACTTAACTTCTAAAAGAAGCACTATAACAGCTATATTACGGACGGGTCCTAAGACTAATGTCTGACAATTTTATGTGCTGCCATACATGAGACAGTGCGGAAAGACCTGGACTTCTGTCTCAGACGGTCACATGAAACTGACCCCGACATAAACGGAGGGAGACGCAATCGGACAAATATATTTTTTGACCAATCGTGGGCTCGAACGTGAAACCTCCCGAGTGGGAGACGAAAGCTCTACCACTTAAGCCAGTGAGCCCCGGATAAAAATTAATAGTATTAGCGTATGTGTGCGTCTGTGTAGGCGTTTGTGTACGAGTACACGAGGACAATACATACGTAGTGAAATGATCATCTTTATAAACATTTCAACGTTGGTCCACAGATGCTGGGACTGGGAGCGAGATCGGAGATGCTGTCTCAGGTAAATCCTAGTTACCCCCCTCCCCTGGTATTATAGGCGATAGAGAGAAGCCATTGCGACTAATCTAGTGTGTTTCTCGGCATTCCAAGTACTTAAACTGATACGATTTTTATAACGTTGCTGTGAAGACATGCTTAACCCTTACAGCAACCTTTATAAATTTAAAATATGATTTTACCTCGTTTTAATTGATTTTATAGCTGGGATGATATCGGTGTTGTACTCAAATCAGGCCTTTTGCACTTTGTTTTTAACAATTTTATCTTAAATAATTTTGTTGGTGTTTATTTGCTTTTTTCAGTAATGTCGATTATATGTCATCTCTTTTTGTTTGTATAGTTTGGGCTATGTGGTAATTTTTGTCTTAAAATTTTCAAAGGAAATTGCGTTAGCCTTGCTGAGAGAGAGATAGAGAGAGAGAGAGAGAGAGAGAGAGAGAGAGGGAGGGAGAGAGAGAGAGACAATAGGCGTAGCAGAAGCGACAGAGACATCACGCAATCCGCTCTATGGAAACTCAAAATTTCTTCTTTAATGCAGATAAATAGTGAATACATCTAACTCTACCGCCGACTCTAAATGGTCCAAGATTCACAGAAGATGAGCATCAACACAAAACGAGTGTAAGGAAAGATTTGGAGGAAAAAGGCCATGCAGAAGAAATTGTTCGTCTGTAATAAGAGAATCTCGCACCGACCATCGTAAGGGAATGGTGTCTCCTTTTTATTAACTGTCTCATTGCGCCGGAGTTATCCAAGCTGTTTCAGTTAAATGAACTTTTAACAAACTTTCCACTACAACATATAGTAATGACAAAGAAGGTTCGATTTGTTCATACTGTTAACTTTATGTACAATAGTTTATTTAATGCATACTTGAAATGGTGACTATTGTAAGATGTGTTCCCGTAACATGTTATCTGTTTCAACACCTGTTTGTGGCATGTATTCAATTGGTGCTTTTTAAATTTTGGTAAAAAAGGTGTTAGTATCGTCTTCGCGTAAAAAAGTTCCCAAGGATTAGCTTCCTTCTTCCTACTACTGTTTAAGTATTAATTGTTATAGAAAATGATTAAAATGACAAAGAGAGGGGGTAAATGGGAACAGAATCTAGTTATCTATCTATCTAGTTATCTATCTATCTAGTTATCTATCTTGTCTGCCTGACTGTCTGTCAATCCGTGTTTGTTTTTTTTAAATTATATTTAAACTCTTAGATAGGAAACGAAAAGTATAGACATTTATGTCATTGTACTCAGAAAATAAAAAAAGTGCCATGATGTTTTCAAACATGCCGGGGAATGATATACCGAGTGTTATTACTTCTCTTCCACAAGTCACCAAACCTCTCGTTTCAATCGTTTGTCCTGTATATTGTTTGTTTTTCAGCCAACACAACAGCTGAGTTTGAATCAGACTTTTCTCAAAACGCTGACAGTGGCTCGGCAAGCACTTCTCTATCAGACAGCAGCGGCAGCAATAACAGCAATGACAGCAATGACAGCAATGACAGCAGCGATAATAACAACGACACTAGCGACAGTAGCTGCAGTGACAGCAGTGATAGCAGTCACAGTGACAGTAGCAGCTGGGAGGACATGGACTCGACCGACTCGGATGAATCCAACACGAGTGAAGCAGAGGCAATAAGCCACCGCCACACTCGCTCCCATCGTTTAGACAAGCAGGAGAGCTTTAAGGTTGACACCCTGAAGGCGTGTGCAAGCACGGACAGTCGTATTGGCGAGCTGCGGGTGAACAAAAAGATGCCAGAACCCGGTTATCTGGATCCTCTTGAAGAAACAGAGAGAGAATGGTGTCATCGGAACGACACAAAAACTATCCATGGCCCTTACAAATCCAACTACGACTCTCTCCTACCGGCGCAACATTGGCAAGCTGGAGACAAAAGGAACGACGCTCATAACTCAGGTGGAAAATCAGAGGATCACAGCCACAGGGACCAAAGAGACCAGTTCATGTCCCAGGGCCCACTTAGTAATCTAAGACGCCGACCAAAGGCCCATTTGGAAGATGAGCATCGCACCAATTTGTCAGCCGATACAGATCACGGGCTTTTGTCTAGAATAAAAGAGCATCTTACAGGAACGAGTTCTGGCCCAAGTTTTCAAGGTTTGGGTGGGTTATTTTCATCTGGTCACAAATACTCTCGTGTTAGTGAGTTTGAGCCGGAGTGGGAGGCCATATCGAATAAGAATATCAACGCTGAATCGTCAGACAGAACGAAAAGAAAGAAAAAGAAGACCTCCGTTAACAGTGGTTTTCAAAAAGATGCCGAAAGATTACCAGCTCCGAACCAAACAACGGATTTTGTTAACGAAGAGAGCACCCCAGGAAGATCCAATTCGTTGAAGGGAAACTCCATGAGAAATTCGTTTAGGACAAATGGACAAGTTGGATTTATCAGCAACAATCAAAGCCCCGGTGTCTCTAACATTATTACTTCCCCAGGCTATCAATATGTGGACATGGCTAACAGAGATCAGAGTGACAGTGACCCAACTCAAGGTGTACAGAATGCGCAGCCAGAATCGCGAGTCACAAATTTCGCAATTGGTCGGCTCGGGTATGACTTGCATGCTCAAATAGATGAATCTAGTCTTCAAAATAGAAATACATTTATCAGTAATGTTAACAAGCACGGTTCACAATCAACGACACCGTCAATCAATGAAATGAACTGTGGTACAAATTCCTATTCTAAAGCCATGTTAACGAGGATTAATATCCATGCAGACAGAAAGCTTACGAAAAAAGTTTGTTTTCAAGTGAACTCTACCGAAAGGGATAGAGAATCGAGCAGGTGTTCTACCATCAGAGCTAGATGCGCGACCCCGCATCCCGGTATCACAGCTTCCCCCCTGCAGACCAGCTCAGATTTAAGTGAGTACGATTTGATCCCTACAAGTATGAGGCCGAGTGGTCACCCGAGCCTGGGAAACCAAGAGAGCAGCGTTGGTTCGCCTGGCAGCTCCCTGGTCCCAGCTTCAGATCTGGACAACGAAGTGGCTGAAATAATCACCGGCTCCTCCAGCCTGGCCAGCTACAGCAGCACCGCACACTCAGACGTCCACGTGCCCAGCCCGCTCTACAGCAACACAAAGCGTCTCTCCAAACTTGCTCCTTTTGGAGTATCCAAAAGGGCTGGTCTCCATGTTGGTCTATCGCCGGCTATAACAGATCCACAGTCCTTTTTCTCAAGCCCATTCAGTTTGAGCGACACAGCCTCTCAAGTGACGCTTTCCTCGAGTGCACAGGTGTCTGCGCCAAAACTGAAACAATCTCCACACAACGCTAGTGGCTCTCCTAAAGATCTTGGTCGGCGAAGCCATATCCGATCATGTAAAAGAAGAAGCTTATCTAAAAGTGTGTCTCCTCTGACTCCACCCATTGATCTGATGCCCGAGTCGCTAGCATTGGGGCCGGGCAGATCGCTTGGGAACCAGGGGTGTATGACGGCTGAGTCTGTTCCTTGTCTGCCATCAGATTTTAGTTTGTTATCCAGCACAGGATCTACGTCAGCATCTCTTGTGCACACCGAAAGCAACGCTCAAAGCGTGCCACATGAGGAACGGTGTTTGCTGGATGCAATAGGCGTAGCAGAAGCGACAGAGACATCACGCAATCCGCTCTATGGAAACTCAAACATTTCTTCTTTAATGCAGATAAATAGTGATACATCTAACTCTACCGCGACTCTAAATGGTCCAAGATTCACAGAAGATGAGCATCAACACAAAACGAGTGTAAGGAAAGATTTGGAGGAAAAAGGCCATGCAGAAGAGAATTGTTCGTCTGTAAAAGAGAATCTCGCACCGACCTATCGTAAGGGAATGGTGTCTCCTTTTTATTAACTGTCTCATTGCGCCGGAGTTATCCAAGCTGTTTCAGTTAATGAACTTTTAACAAACTTTCCACTACAACATAAGTAATGACAAAGAAGGTTCGATTTGTTCATACTGTTAACTTTATGTACAATAGTTTATTAATGCATACTTGAAATGGTGACTATTGTAAGATGTGTTCCCGTAACATGTTATCTGTTTCAACACCTGTTTGTGGCATGTATTCAATTGGTGCTTTTTAAATTTTGGTAAAAAAGTGTTAGTATCGTCTTCGCGTAAAAAAAGTTCCCAAGGATTAGCTTCCTTCTTCCTACTACTGTTTAAGTATTAATTGTTATAGAAAATGATTAAAATGACAAAGAGAGGGGGTAAATGGGAAAGAGAGAGAGAGAGAGGGGGAGATAAAGAAGAGGAGAAAAAGAGAGAGAGAGAGAGAGAGAGAGAGAGAGAGAGAGAGAGAGAGAGAGAGAGAGAGAGAGAGAGAGAGAGAGAGAGAGAGAGAGAGAGAGAGAGAGAGAGAAAGTGACACACAGGGGGAAATGGGAGGGGTATAGGCTACATTACTCTTTATGCGAGCTATTTTTTTTTCAATTTTCACTCTCAGTTAATTCAAAATAGTCTAAAAAATAATAAGAAAGAGATGAACAGCGAATCGATCTATGAGTATGCCTACATGCTATGCTTAAATAATAAATGTGTCCAGTTTTTTGGTAAATCTAGTGGTAGGGGCCTAGGCCTACTAATTTGTTTTTCTTGTTGTTTTTTATCGCAAGCCACACTACCTTGCTTAATACAAGTGTTACAGATTATGTCTTGTTTAAAAGCAACATCTTAAAACAAACGAAAACAAAACTCCAACACCCCCCCCCCACACACACACACACACACTAAACAGCACACTAACAACAACAACAACAACAACAACAACAACAACAACAACAAAAGAAAAAAAAGACTTTTAAACTAGAGAACGAGTAGGCCTAGGTGTGCCTGGTAATGAATGGTAGGGCCTATCTACACAGAAAATCGTGGACTACATTACTTCCTTTCAAATATTAAATATTTCTCCACCGTAAAATAATTAAACATATAAATAACATAAAATAGATAGTAAATCAAAATAAATAAATAAATAAATAAATGTACGAATAAATGAGTAAATAAATAAATAAATAAATAAATAAATAAATAAATAAATAAATAAATAAATAAATAAATAAATAAATAAACAAATAAATAAATAATAGGGCAAAAGAAAAGGATGTTGCATATACTGTAGGCCTTTTTGGTGTGAAAAGAGACATGACACAACTATTTTTTTCTTAGTCATATTCCTATTTATTGTCTTTCGAAAACTGATATTATTTATGTATTTAGTATAAAACAGTAGCCTATAATATTATAAACCTCATTCACATTATGTAATTACTAGATCTGAATTAATGTTACTTAGTTACACATCTTTCATGACACGATAAATAACGGCAATGTAAGTGGAAGACGAAGTAGGAAATGTACAAACATTAAAAGGAAAAAAAGACCTCAGTATTATAATTTATATCAAAATGTAGGCTACATTATGTTGTTTTCTTGTGTTGTTGTTTTTTTTTTGTACACAAAACATGTAGGCCTAGGTCTAGCCTAAACTTGTATGCCTCATAGTATTCATAATGAATTCAATAAAAGAAGAAATGTAAAAAAAAACGTTTTAACTTGACAAATTGTCTCTAGCTTTGATCCAGGAAAATAAATGACAGGACAGCGCACCAAAAAGAAAAAAGAAAATCAGAAAAAAAATTGATTGACCCCGACGTGATTTGAACACGCAACCTTCTGATCTGGAGTCAGACGCGCTACCGTTGCGCCACAGGGCCTCTCGATCTTATTGCGCTGTGTATAATATATAAAATATTAACGATCTAAATTTGCATTCACCAGCCTGTGCACAGCAAAATTCTTTCCTTCTCACCTCTTAGCTATTTCCCTTTGTGCTTCGACTACTTTTGCACGATAAAATTAAAAATACATTGTGTACTACAGACCAGTTTGACAAGTAGTATTTCTCGTATAATCGGTTGGGGCCTAAGCGTTCTTAACTGGGACCTCTCTAGATGGGGCTCATCTTTTACACAAGTTAGTGTTGAAATGATGGGGTTTTAACAGGGTTGTAACTTTTGTAAGTGGTGCAAAACAGTGAAATCCTATTGACTTAAAAATATGTACAATGTACTTCATGTGTCTTCTTTTAAGCTTAATTAGGCCATTTTTTTCCTGACAAAATCAAGATTCATTCATTCAAAATAATCTATTTTCATGCACTCCCTAGATCTAGACTATATCTCGTTTAGAGTCTAAATAATATGATAATAGACACTAGGTTGTACCACAAACAGAAAATGTTAGTTTTACAAGATCTAAAATAAAGAGAATGATTATGAGTATGACTTTGAGGCAAATGGAGAGTGCGTTGGTTTAATCAAAGTCGTGGGAGGGTGGGGGTGTCTGGGTTGGTCGATTAAGATTAGGATTATTCTTTTGGATCTAAATCTAGAGTAGATCAAACTTTTTGTCATGTTTCACTTTAGACTGTCTAGATTTAGATCTAGTCTGAGAGAGACTGCGTCGCTGTGATGTTCATTAGGCCTACTGAAGATCTCGATTTAAGTGATTGCAAAAAGTCACAATGTCGGTGAACACGCAAATTCGACACACCAGCCAGCGCAACTCTGGCGGCTCCCAGAGGGGCCTATACTCTCACTCTACAAGTCTGTACGCGAAAACGACTTTAACGTCTCCTAGGTTCCCCTGGGGGGTCCTATACGGCGACAGGCGGCGTTGACACAAGACAAAAGCTCAAGAGGAAGGCAAGACATGATAGATCCTATGCTTGCTCATTCTATTACTATGAGGCTGGTCCTCTAATGTATGGGGTTCCCTAATTTTTGGGGTTCTAAAGTGGAAAGGGGGGATAGGCTGAGACAGACAAGACAAACCTTCCCTTCTACGCTGGGAGGACGGGCAAGGCTAGGCATTTAATTTTTTTTTT
>RQTK01000456.1:6068-22183 GCA_003991915.1 Elysia chlorotica
TCTCTCTCTCTCTCTCTCTCTCTCTCTCTCTCTCTCTCTCTCTCTTTCTCTCTCTCTCTCTCACTCTCTATCTGCCTCCCCCTCCCCACCATACCACCACATGAAAAAGCTTTGCCAGTAGCCTAATTTTAATGAGGTTTCAAAAGCGGTTTGAACGAAGCGACTTTTCTTGACTGTAAAGATCACTGCTCTTAAGTCAACGTAACCCATTAACGCCAGTTTTTTTCTCTATTGTACTGTTACAGCAGCTGTTGAAAGCTGTTGCATCTATCTGTTTAAAGCACTTCGTGTTGTAATTGAATCGCTCTCTGATGATGTTAATTAGTTGAGAATGAAATAAAGTCATCAATGAAATTTATAAAAGAAAAATACTGAACGGTGAATCATAGTCTTAAAGGAGAGATGAAAAATGAGACATAGGAAGAAAATTGTAAAAGAAATTGGTGAGTAAGTTGGGGGAGGAGGAGTTGCAGGAAGAGGAGAGAGAGACAGAGAGAGAGAGAGAGAGAGAGAGAGAGAGAGAGAGACGAAAGACAGAAAGAGAGAAGGAGGTGACGATGGAGAGGGAAAGATAGAAAGACAGGCAGCAGACCGCGAGACATGGGTAGAGGAGTTTTGTGTCTCGCCACCACAGAGACAGGTTGGGAGAAGAGCGAGCTACAGGACGGGGCAGCTTGGCTGGAGCAGCAGCTTAGAGCTTGGCCGTGCTAGACTACTCACACTCGGAGCTTGGCCGTCTACAGCGCCAATTCTGAGTATTGAAAAATGGGTAGCTTTTATTTTTTGCACTGATCTTTTTTATTTTTGTTTGTGTCATCAATCCTCTCAGTCTTTTTATCTCTCTGTGATGACATGATTAAGGGTGATGTCTTGTTTGTCACCTTTTGGCGACTGCAGACCCGAGTAAGTGATGTACAATAATAAGGCAGTCTCTCACCATGAAAGGTTAGTCTGTCTACGCTTATAATTCCTTCCCTTATAATTATTACCAGCTGTCAAAACGATTGCCTTGAAGAATTAAAAAAAAGTTCGACCAAAATTAGTCGCACCAAGCGCTACGTCATAATAGGAAGAACCCGATTCCAAAACTAAAGTCACACCATTCCCAACGTGACACCCCTGCCTTTACGCATCGACTTTTTTAGCTTCCGGTATATATAGAAACATTCGTTGTTTCTAAGACATACACAATACTTGATATGCCCTTTTTTGTTTATCTTTTGCAAATGATTTACATATTTACAAACATATACTTCAAATTACAATTAACAAATCATAAGAACGTATTAAAGATGCCTTTCATTTTTTTATATGCTCATACAAGTCTCTCTTTTGATAGCAAATGAAAATCTAGGTCTAGATCGAGATCTAGATTCTAGAACTAATACACAAAAGAAAAAAAACGACACATGCCAGTAAACCAGTTTCTGGGTGCCCATCCAATTGTTGGCAAGACTTCCGAATATAAAGGAATACAATAGGATTGTATACTTGAGTAAAACGTGTTGATAGGTATTAGATAGTAGAATTTATACATTGCCTGGTAAGTGAATGTGACACTGCACAAGATTCTTTATCAACACTGTCATAAACGATCACTAGATCTAGTGCCTGCTATTGCAACCATGCTAATCTGCATCTAATATAAAGTTGTGTGCAGGCTCAGAAACAATGTGTTATTAATTAAACTTATACTCGTAACTTTTTCAACACAAAAATCCCCGTATGGCTTTACTGACACGACTTTATAATAACATTTTTTACGTCGGCAACTATTAAGGTATTTCTTTTGAACACATTATTCACATTCATTTGAGGACTGAGAGTGAGAAGTGTGAAACAGCTCATCGATCCGTGACGGTCACGTTACAAGAATACCAGTAACATAAAATATAATAATCATTTACAGCATTGTCGTATTAAGAAAGATTAAAAAAGGAGCATACAAATAAAAATGCTGCGGTACTACTGGTGACTTAAAACACAATAACTGATCCAACATTGTTCTTGTGTTTCCGAAATTGCACTACTCACATGTTTTGGAGCCACCAACAGCTTTCTCAAACAGAGAGCTTATCCACTCCAAGGGAAGACGAAAGCATGGCATCAGAAGATGATTGCGAGGACATCTCCAACTCCCTTTACATGGAGGATGATTCGCTACTTGACGAGTTTTTATTTAATGACGCCAGCAGTGTTTCAACTGACAGCGCCAGATTTAACAGAATCGATATGGAGGAGATCCCTCCAAACAGCCTGGAAAAAACGCCATCAAACTCGGAGAAGCAGTTGAAAATTTCTCTTGAATCACCAATAAAGACATTCTCCCAAGATAGGCTGGATAGTGCTTTTGAGGGATCAGCATCGACCAATGAGAATGCCAGTGGCACAGACACAGACAATGTAGTGATAAAGCAGGTTTCGAAGTCCATGATGGGGATGACAACTATGCTATTTTTTAAACTGGATTCATCTTGGTGGAAAAAATGGAATTTCCGTGAAATTGGGAGACCAAAGCTACGAAGTCTTGATAGCCGAAGACAAATCGAACACAGAAAATTCAGACATGAAGTACACAGAAAGTTGAGCCGCATTGAACTAAAGTCGCTAAAGCTTAATACCCACTCGCATTATGACTTGATTCGAGGAAATGACGTTTCTGTCAAAGCCCAAGCTCGAGAGTTGCAGAAATCAGCATCAGTGACCGGTTGTTGTCCAGGCCTGGCCACAATGAACTGCGCACAGGGTCTCATCAACCGCTTGCATACAAAATTCACGATCATCAGAAAGTCAAGTGAAAAGGTGATGCGTTACATTCTTAAGAAGAATGTACCAGAAAACAATTTTCTCTTGCGTTGGATCCAATATATGAAAGTTCCACGAGTACAGAGAAGGGGATTAAAACGTCGGAAACATCTTGAGCGTTGGGATTGTGAAAGTTCTTTGTTTGAAGGCACTCCTGGCTTCCTGCAAGGCAAACTTTGGTACGTCATCAACGCCAAGAACATTGATTGTTCCCATGCTGCTCGAGTTCAGAATCCTAATCTTAACGAAACTAAATATGACATTAGGGTCAGACAATCTCTCATGCGACACGTCATTCGGTACATGGACGTCTTAAAAAATTATCCTGAGCTAAGCTTGCTCTCCCCTGGGAGAAATAGAGACTTCCTACGATTTTCCACCCACAAAACTGCAGCGAGATACTTTCCCAAGCCGATATGGCCTTGCGCAAAGGTGATGAGGGGGCATTTGAACTGCAGCGACCGATATTTTCTGAAAAGACGTCTATATACTCTCCAACAATGTCTTGAAAGTCCTGAATGGTTTTGCCGTATTGATGAGACCGTGCACGAACATGACAATAAAATGGACAATTATATGGCAAAGCACAATAACAAATTTAGCAAAAGTGTTCGAGAGGGTTTCATATTTGGAGGTAGATCAAACAGACGATGTGATGCTACTATGATGTACAGAAAACCAAAGGTGCTAGAAATCCCCACGAAATGTTCATCATTGTATGAGTCAATATATCATGAAATTTCACAAGTATGTTGTAAACACGACCCTCGGATTATCGCATCGAGGCCGGACATAGGCCAGGAACTTGAGGCATGGGCACCGATTACGTTTGATTTGAGAAAAGACCAAAAGTCTAATATTCATGTAGTTGATTTAGATCCACATAGCGCTCATAATCGCACAGATATTTTCTTGGCACCATGTGTAAGCAAGCCAGAAAGCAAAATTATCGCCATGCAAAAAGGGTCGGCCGATTTTAGTGAGAAAAAAGAACTGTTAACCCTCTCGAATTGCAATATCAGAAGTTCAGAAAATTATGTTCTTTCAGAAAAACGGACGCGACACAGAGTAAACTTTCCACTAGAACTGTGTCCAAATGAGTCTAGTAATCCGCCTTGCATTTCTAATTTCACCCCAGAGCTACGGCGCTTCGACATCAGCTGCACACAAAGAAGCAGCTACTGTTCTAACTGCTTAAGATCAGAAGTGTCTGAGCAAGAACAAAATAAAAGAGTCGCAAGAAGCAATGGGGCTTCGAGCCTGTCCCACCCCAGTATTAGGGCTCGCCTCACGAAACAAGACACATTGGACCTTCTGAGAGAGCTGTGCTGTGTGCAGTCACCGCTCTCGCCGCTGCCCGAAGATAACGACTGGCCACACGATGTGGACGCAACGTTCCCGGCAAATGGGCTTTCTGTAGAATCCAGAAGAGTTCCTATTGCAGCGATCACATCATCGCAACCATCATCCTCTGATTCAATCAACAGTAAGGAATCGCATCATAGGTATAAACTGATTGATAAAGCGGCAACGTGTGAAGCGGTGCAGGATATGCAACACGTAACCTTTTGTGCTGTGCCCATGCAATGTCACCAAGCCGTTCGGTGCAGCGTTTGTGGTGTTACATTAATACAGTTTTGCGGCCCAGCCCAAACCACAGAAATGAGAGCGGAAGCAAAAATTATCCAAAACAGACACACGAGTGTTCAAAATTGCTGCTCATATAAAGAACCTAATGACCACGTTTGTGATGAAGTATACTTGGCAAATATGGTTGATGGATGGTCACCGAGCAGTTGTACTTGTCACATTTTACCCACAAATTTAGCCTCGCACACTTGTCAAACTGGATTTCAATACAAAATAAAATCAATTGAAAATCAAAATCATGAGCCTTCGATAAAAGAAGAGATCCCCAGAGAGGACAATAAAAAACATAACAGCTTTTCATCCACAGATTTAGGTGAACAATATGTCCAAGAACTATTGATAAATGAAGGAAACTTAAATGTTGAAGAAGAAACTATCAACGGGTTTCAAATTAGTGAAACATATCCACCATCCAACATTTGCAAACCGCACCGCCCAAATGACGTACTACACAAAAAATCACAATGGATAAATTCTGACGCAACGAAAGGTCTTCATGAAACTACATTCAGGAAAATAAACAAACCGAACACTAACGTCGACGTTTATACATTTAATGAACATGACTATACAAAAAAATTAACGGGTTCTGCCAACTCACCTGCCTATAAGACTTATGATCGAGTGCATGCACCCGACTTCCTCTGCATAAACACTACAGATGGTGAACAACGGATTGAAATCTGTGGTGCAACTTTGGATTTCAGCAACAACCATGGCAGTGACTCAGGAGAGGAAACGCAGAAAGTGAAGACACCAGTCTCCACACACGTGAATGACGCATCAGACTACTTCTCTGAAGATGCATTAGCGGCAGGCTTCCTGGAGCGAGACTATATCTGTGACGACATGAGCACGCCAATCGTACTGAGTGCTGCTGACCGTGTATATCACGTAAGTAGTACCTTGAATACACAGGTTCTCGGCTTGTCTTCATCCGAGCTGACTCCCATCGGAAATATTTCGCAAAGGGATGCAAACTTCGATGTTATCAATACTGCCGTGGTGGATACTGCCTGCGACAGTTTCCTCAGCCATATGTGCTACAAGAGACCTCTTGACGAAACGGAAGAACCGTTTCTAACTAATGCAGATCAAGAAGAAGAAAGCTGTCAGGGACAAGATCTCCTATCAAAAGCCATGCAGACGGCTGGACTGACCGACGAGGAACTTGAAACATTTTTGATTTCAGACTCCACCATTGAGGCTTTCCTCGCCGACAATGGTGAGTTAAACCTGGACGATTTCATTCCCTCAAAACAACACGGATTTAGTGGTTCGATCATGGAGCAACAAACCGAAATGGATCACCTTTTTGGTCCAAATTTTGAGTCCATTCTCTCATCCAACGGCTGTGTTTCAGAGACCAGCAGAATTGACAGAGGAGACAAAATGCTGACTTCAAACATACGTTTGGAAACGTTCCCTGCGACGCAATCCCACACAGTAGCACACAGTTTTCAATTGCTGTCGGACGATGACGAAGTAGGTTTCGGGGAAATATCGTTAAATGACACCTTTCCAGTCTCTGGCAATTGGGGCTTAGACAGCAAAACAGAAATTCATGCATGCCCAGACGTACGTAAAACAACCGGTGACTGCGCAAACCTTCGATATCAGTTCATAGACGAAACTGGTTTGAACCAGGGAGCTTATTCGACCAATATCATCGCAGGCAAAGAACATGATACTGACACCTACCCCAATTATTTGAAGCAGATAGGTTCTCCTCAAGCACAAGGGTTATTCAGTAATACAAGCAGAGGGAAAGATTTACCAATAATTTCAGAACAATCTATGGACAATTCTTCTGATCAATCGAAACATTACTTTGATAATTTTGTTTCGTCAATTTTTACAGAGGCCCTGAACCAAAGCGCTAGTGTTACAGACACAAGTGTTGTGTGTAATGAGTATATACCTTGGAAAAATCGTATCAGCAGTCCAAAAAATGCTTCATTCGAGGCTAAGTCCTTTCATTGCATTTACAATAGTTTCCAAAATGAGCCCGAAGCTCTCGATCTTCAACCATTAGCAAACAACTTCCTTGAAATAAAAGAGGATGAAGAAGAGGAAGAAGGTAATGAAAAGGACAGTGAAAATATTCGGATAAAGGCCACTACAACAGTAGGTCGAATCAAAGATAATTCGCAGAGGCAACATTTCACAGTGCTCGACAGTAAACCGCCAACATCCCCACCTACAAACGACCAAACATCTTCATGGTGCCTTCGTCACCGAGAATCAATTCGCACTTGCATGGAACAAAAAGCTCTTCGTTTTGTTCGCCAGAGACCAAGACTTTGCTGCCCACCTAGTGAATCACCCACATTGGACACCAATGACAAGACGGATACTTCGAATACCGAAGATGGATTCGGGGCAAGAAATATAATAAGGATCAACAAGAGCGTGCCAGTTTGTGAAGTTAAGTTGCAAAGAATTCGAACAAACCAAACTCAAAACAAAAGACGTCGCAAGGGCAAAGTTAGGAAAACGGCTGTGCAAAGAAAACGGAAAGACGAAAAAATTATAAAGTTGCCAATAAGAAAACCCAGAAAGTATAAGCCACGATCAAAAAGCACAATGGCACCAGCTCGAAAAAAAAAGTTAAAAAAATATGTATCGGAAATGGATAAGCCATATCAATCCGTTACATCCACTTCGGGTCCTTGCAGGGAGATGCGAAAGAGAGATGGACATCAGAAAAAGTCTAGAGAAATCTCCGAACTCAGTGTAACTAAAGATCATTTCAATAATGAGATATTGAAAGCTGAGACCTTTTCAAAGCACCTTCGGTCCTTTAGTCCCGGTTTTCTAAAAAAAAAGGTCCCAACACCGGGTGATATTCTCACACCTCCAGATCACGCCAATAAAATTTCCATGAGGTTTCCGAGACCATTGGTAGCGTCGAAGACAAGGCCATCAAAATCAGTTGCTATGCAGAAAAAAAGGCTAGTGCGACCAAGTTGCACTGATCAAAGTCTGAACAAGAACAATAACAGTTTAGACGAAATTGATTTGGGAGCTTATATGTTCCAGGTGATGCTTCGCAAATGCACAATTAAAACCAATTTCCATATTCAAATACACAAGGGTTCTGAAATATTTAAAAACAGCAGCGCCTGGCCAAAGTGCCGAGAAGTTGCAGACTATAAAAAATATTGTGAAGATGGTGGTGATTATACGGATTTTGTTGACAGAAAGAGTTGGCGGATCTCTAAATCAAAGTTAGGCACAGACAATCATTCCTATGCAGAACAACCATACACACATACAAAGTGTGTGAATTATTATGTGCCTAAATGTTCAAGTTTTAAACCTTTCCTTAGAAAGATGGAAAGCGTAGATATTGATTCAATTGATAAAAACAAGGAAACGGAATTCGATATTAACTGCCGCGGACGTGATAAAACTAGCGTCATCATTTCAAACGGCGCCTTCACTACCACCAACGACGGTATAAACAGAAGCGCAAATGCCAACGAATTAAACGACTCCAACGGAACCAACTATTTTCGCATAGCATGTAACACAAACAACAACAGCAACAGCCAACAAGATATCGGTGTGCACCACAGTAACAGCAACAATCAAGAAGCTGAAGAAAAACAAGAAAGTTGGGAGAAAACGCTAAATCATTCCAATCCAAACAGGTTAGAAAAGCTTCAAGAGACAAGACTGTCGAGTCATACAATGCAGGGTAGGGATGACTTGTGGAGCCAGAAAGGTGAGATTATACACGAACTGCCTCGTATTGGTAAAAACATGGAAAATTTCCATGCTGCACGTCGAAGACTTAAGGAAGTCAATGCACGTTTGACAAGAATTCACGGAAAACAAAAATTATCGACCATGTCAAAGGCCGCACCTGCATTTGCCAAAATCCTGGGCAGCAGCAATGACGTGAGCAGGAGAAGAGGTGAAATCTTCGCTGAAACATTGGGTCCCACCCAAAGACGAGAACGGATCGGAAGTGAACAGGCAAAAGAGAGACTTTTAGCAAAACTTCCTTCAAAAAATTCCACTGGTTTAAGAGATTTAGATGGATTTAAACATTCGGCCAAAGATCCAGCGGTATCAACAAAGGCACGAGGAACAGCAAGTTGGTCCAGAAAACAAAACTGGGAACACAAAGAAGCGAAAGTTGTATCATTTAAGCCACGGTTACAGAGTTCATTCAAAATTCTCGACAACGGCGTGAAAGAAAGTTCAACGCTTCCGAAAAAGTTTCGGGTGGATGAAAAAGATATTTCTCAGAATTCTAAGGAAACCAAAGATGCTAAATCGCAGGACAAACCACATTTCGAGGAATCAGTTAGTTCGGCTGTTGAGCCACGGGTATCTTCTAACTCTAGACGTGACATGAATGTTGGCTTAGCTCGTTTTGTGGAGCGCTTAAACTCAGATTATGGTCAGCAATTGACTCGTGGCGATCCACATAACCAAAGTCGCCTTGAACAGCTTTGTAGTCGCTACATGGAAACTCTCAAAGTGCGGAAGCGCCTAGAGGAAAAGCTAACGGGAAGTGCTCGCAGCACCTTTAATAGAAGTGACGTTCGGGCAGCTTTAGCAATGGACAACATTTCAAACCCACAGAGTGACTTACAAAAAAGGAAAAGAAAAGGTTCATCTTTAGGTGAAATTCAAGGGAATGTAGATCTATGTACAAGTCCTGAGGATGAAGATTCAATCAAGGTTAAAGTTAACCCGTGGGAAACTGACACAAATGAAAATATGAAGAAATCAGAAGATAGTGAAAAGGATATAAAGAAAACCGGTCATAAAACAGGATCTCAAAGTTCTGTGGTTGGCACCAAAATCAGAAGTTTAAGCGTTCCCTCTACATCTGGGATGTCTTCACTAAGTCGTTTATCACAAACGTCTCAAAGTAGAATAGGAATTACTCCTTTAAAAAGTAGCATCAACAGCAAAAGAATTCCTCGTGTAAAGTCAAATGTTCAACTAAGGCCCGACCTCAAAGAGAGTGTGGAAAGGCTCAGCTCTCAACCACAACCTTCTGTAGCTCGCTTACAGCACGACATTAGCACATGGGAGACAAATTTTGGCAAGCATTTCAGTGTAGGCGTATTTGATAAGAGCAATCCAAGTCACGGTCGCTTTGTTAACAAATCACCGAGTTCTCCCGGCGGTGTGCCGCATACTTCAAGATCAGCCAAAACGGACTCAGGGTCGAAATATATTCCACCCCTGCTTAATCATCAGAATGCCGCATTGCGGCAATGCACAGAGAAAAAGTCTATGTCAAATAGTGTAGCTAACTCATCCAACCATTCTTCTGCTGTTACAAGAACGACACTTCCAGAGCCAACACAAAGCCAAAGTAGTGGTGAAGATAGAATAAACACGTTCTTCGGTAGCCTCCTCAATCTCATCGACCAAAAAGAAAAGCAAAAGACGAATAAGGGTGAAAGTCCTGACTCGCAAACGAAACTTTGTTCAAGTGCAACGACTACTGCGACAAAGCAAACCAAAGAATGCAGAGACGACAGTGAGTCTAAAAAGAGGGAAGAAAGAGAAAAAGAACGAGGAAGCCTAGTGAAAAAAGATGTTAAAGAAGGCACGGTGGGGAGAAAAGGAAGCAGTAGTATCGGAACCATGTATCGTAACATGCTTGAGAAAATCAAATGCAAACGTTCAAGCTTTGTAATGGACCCAGACGACCCTTTAGCAATCCCACCTCTTCCAAGCCTCTCAGATATTACTACGTCACTTGAACCCATGCCAAATTTCCCCCAACAGTTGCTCGGGTCAAAACTGAAGGATGAAAAAAGTTCGAAGTGTTTGGATGCTTCCCTGGTCAAAAATTCAAACGGCGAAAATGCTTTGTCGGTAAGTATGCTAGCCAGTTCTAGAGATGTCACGAAAGACTGCCTTGAGACGGTACCCACTAATTTCGAAAACCAACCATCCCTCGCCTCCAGAGATGAGGATTTGTCACCCAGCTATATCTCTCAGTCTAGTCCGCATAGGCTTCATGAGAAGGGGTTCATAGATGATATACATTTCTTCCCTCCTTCGAAACTATCGCTCACGAAGAAAGAGAATATAATGTACAGTGAAACACCACCTAGAAGTGTCAGGAAAGAAATACACGATAATCTAGAGCGAAATGAGCAAGAGAAAAGCATGCTTCTTAACAGCGAGAAAGAAACTACGCCAAAATCTCCCAATTTTGACAAGTCTTTTGTTTTCTCTCCAAAGATGAATGTGTCGAATCTAGTTAAAGCGAAATCCCCCGAGGCTTCAGTTTCAAAGATTTCAGTGGTGTGTGATAGCATCAAATGTCCTCTTGGTGGTGGAGATAATGAAGATGAAAAGGAAGGTCACATACAACCACCATTTGCTTCTGGAGCTTCTGACATTCTGTCTTTTACAGTGGGATTTACTGCGTCGTCTGAAATGTTAAGCAGCGCAGAAACCCCAAAAAGAAAAACTTCAAATCAAGATTTACACCTGAACTCACAGATATCTCCCAGGTGTATAAGTCCCAAAACACTTAAATCTAATGCAAGCGTTTCCAATAAATCGAGCTTAACGTCATTTTCTGAGTCTAAGAATGAATCCTTGGCTTGGATGGAACTGGAAGATCTAAAAAATTACCATTCGGAGGTGTCCGAGTATAACCTACGACCCAGGCAGTACAGAGAAGTGAACGCGGATAAACCATTGTTGACTGGGGTCGAGCCACCCAGCGATGGGTCTAGTTATTGTGTTATCAACGAGGAAAGGTTTTCAAAATCTCCTGTAAATAAGTCTTTTCAAGGGGTGGGCAGTGCAAATCCAGGAATAGGTGATTATTTTCCTGAGGACGTTAGACCCACAACACAATTTCAAGTTGACCATAGATCAGGTTACGATGAAAGTACGACTTCATATGCAAGACTTAGTGCCCACAACTTTGAAACTTACCCCACTACCACGGATAATAGTGGGTTTAATTCTAAAAACGTATTTAGCCGCCAGAATCGACCGTTTAATGCGGAGTTGACGGGGTTCAACACAAACACAACTGTTTTCGATGGTTCCCACAGCCAGTATGAAATAAAACCTCTTGATGCGCTAGAACTTCAGGCGGAGCGAGACTTTGGGAATATTTATGGTGACAAGCGGCACAAGACCACTGAAAGATCCGGCTGGTCTCCGTGGAAACAGGACAGTCGAGATGTGCCCGCGGAGCTCTCAAGTGCGGACAATGTAACCAACACGCAAGGTCAAGTGAGCTCGCCTTATCATAGGCCCATGCGAATGGCCACAGGTTACAATTTTGACCATGATGTTCGTGCTCCAGACACAGAGCATACCACTTATGAAAGTTATTTCGCCAATAACCCCATCTCTAATTATTCTTTTGCGTCCGAGAGACCATATGCTGAGTATGCGCACAATCAAGGATACAAGCTTGGTACTGATGCCGGTGCCAGGCTAAGTGCGCCGTCCTGGTCAGATTATGCGTCTTCATCCATGACAAGAAGTGTGAGGACACCAGCTGCGCCTTATTACTCGAGGCAGGACCACCCTGAGAATTGCCAGTCGGCCAACATCCCTGATAATAATAATAATAATAATAATAATAATAATAATAATAATAATAATAATAATGATAATAATAATAATAATAATGATAACACAAAATAATAATAATATACATGTTTCTAAAATATTCTGTAAAAGATATCAGATTTATCTTTATTTCATGTCTAGAAATCCTTGTAAGAACCGTTGTTGTTTGACACTAATAAACTGCATTTTTGTTGTTGCTATATAGAGTATTATAGGAAACGGTATATCCATTCAATCTGCACATGTAACATTTACAGAACACGTTACAATGTGATAATATGAACATCGCCCATTGTCAGGCTTCTTTATATTTATTTCAATTAAACTTTTCTAAATATCTCAATAAAAAATCAAGGTAGTTACCGTCAAAAAGATTGTTCACATAATTATTACCAATGGCACAGGCACATGCTATATTCATAGTTTTCTTCCTATATATTCACTTCTCTCTCTCTCTCTCTCTCTCTCTCTCTCTCTCTCTCTCTCTCTCTCTCTCTCTCTCTCTCTCTCTCTCTCTCTCTCTCTCTCTCTCCCTCTCGTCTCAGACTAGTCTTTATGAAAAAATCATAATTATGCTATTACCAACGTATAGTTCTCCTGGTTAGTTTTATTCTTTAACATTCTTTTCTCAATCTTTAGTTTACTAAGAGTTAACCTTGATTTCTGTATTTAATTCTATACCCTTTTGACTCTCAGAAGTTAATATTTAAGATAATAATGTTTTCTCAGTTCTAAAGTGTTATTGTTCAGTAAGTAAGCCTTGTTTCTGTAAATGCTCTCCTTCTCTGACAGTTAAGCTCAGACGCCGTTCCACTAATGTCCTCCGTCCCGCTGGTCCTCCTCACTCTCCTCTTGTATAGGCGTCAGGTATGAATACCCCAGGCTGCGCCGATCACTCTCCAAAGCTGTGAGGGAACGAGGGTCTAGTGCGGTGCTCACTGGCGCTGCGAGTTGGTCCCAAGGGATGTTGGCCGACTGGCAATTCTCAGGGTGGTCCTGCCTCGAGTAATAAGGCGCAGCTGGTGTCCTCACACTTCTTGTCATGGATGAAGACGCATAATCTGACCAGGACGGCGCACTTAGCCTGGCACCGGCATCAGTACCAAGCTTGTATCCTTGATTGTGCGCATACTCAGCATATGGTCTCTCGGACGCAAAAGAATAATTAGAGATGGGGTTATTGGCGAAATAACTTTCATAAGCTGTATGCTCTGTGTCTGTAGCACGAACATCATGGTCAACATTGTAACCTGTGGCCATTCGCATGGGCCTATGATAAGGTGAGGTCACTTGACCCTGCGTGTTGGTTACATTTTCCGCACTTGAGAGCTCCGCGGCCATATCTCGACTGTCCTGTTTCCACAGAGACCAGCCGGGTCGTTCAGTGGTCTTGTGCCGCTTGTCACCATAAATATTCCCGAAGTCTCGCTCCGCCTGAAGTTCTAGCGCATCAAGAGGTTTTATTTCATACTGGCTGTGGGAACCATCGAAAACAGTTGTGTTTGTGTTGAACCCCGTCAACTCCGCATTAAACGGTCGATTCTGGCGGCTAAATACGTTTTTAGAATTAAACCCACTATTATCCGTGGTAGTGGGATAAGTTTCAAAGTTGTGGGCACTAAGTCTTGCATATGAAGTCGTACTTTCATCGTAACCTGATCTATGGTCAACTTGAAATTGTGTTGTGGGTCTGACGTCCTCACGAAAATAATCACCTATTCCTGGATTTGCACTGCCCACCCCTTGAAAAGACTTATTTACAGGAGATTTTGAAAACCTTTCCTCGTTGATAACACAATAACTAGACCCATCGCTGGGTGGCTCGACCCCAGTCAACAATGGTTTATCCGCGTTCACTTCTCTGTAGTGCCTGGGTCGAAGGTTATACTCGGACACCTCCGAATGGTAATTTTTTAGATCTTCCAGTTCCATCCAAGCCAAGGATTCATTCTTAGACTCAGAAAATGACGTTAAGCTCGATTTATTGGAAACGCTTGCATTAGATTTAAGTGTTTTGGGACTTATACACCTGGGAGATATCTGTGAGTTCAGGTGTAAATCTTGATTTGAAGTTTTTCTTTTTGGGGTTTCTGCGCTGCTTAACATTTCAGACGACGCAGTAAATCCCACTGTAAAAGACAGAATGTCAGAAGCTCCAGAAGCAAATGGTGGTTGTATGTGACCTTCCTTTTCATCTTCATTATCTCCACCACCAAGAGGACATTTGATGCTATCACACACCACTGAAATCTTTGAAACTGAAGCCTCGGGGGATTTCGCTTTAACTAGATTCGACACATTCATCTTTGGAGAGAAAACAAAAGACTTGTCAAAATAGGAAGAAGAAGAAGAAGAAGAAGAAGAAGAAGAAGAAGAAGAAGAAGAAGAAGAAGAAGAAGAAGAAGAAGAAGAAGAAGAAGAAAATTTTTTAAATCTCTTTCTTTCTCTCTACTCTCTGTGTCTATCTCTCACTCTGTCTTTACCTCTCTCTCTCCTTTTATATTTATTATATGTATGTATCTTCCTCTCTTCTCTCTCTGTCTCTCATTCACCCCCTCCCCTCTCTCTATCTCTGTATCTGTATGTCTTTCTCTATATCTATGACACCCCCCATCTCTCAATTAATTTGCATAAATATATCCTTCCAACGCCATCAACACCCCCCCCTAAAAAAAAAAAACATTAACAAAATAAAAACAACAACAACAACAACAACAAAACAGCATCTATAAGTAAAGCGTGCTCTCTACAGCTTCCCCACCCCTACCACCTACCTATACCTTATCCTTATTCTCGTGTTAGAAAGAATGAATGAACTTCAGCGAGCATGCGCACTTGTAACTGCCACGCTGGCCTCAAGCTTTAAAAAAGCCTGATGTTTTGCCCTAGATTCTACAAGCGACGTCGGGCCAACGTTTAGTTTACAAACAGAACCACGTGAATGTCCCTGCGGTCTGGATCAAGTCTAGAATTTGAAAAAAAGGTGAACGTAATTAAACATTTTTACTTTAAAAAAAATTATTTAAAAAAATTTGAGATTTTATTTAAACGATGACTTTCTTATATAAATTATTAATAAAAATAAAGTAATCAATAGGTAGTCTCGTTTCTTAGGCAAAGAACGACTCAGCAAAATCGAAGAGTAACATGGCTGCCCTCTTGCCGCTGTTGTCATTCGCACAGTAGCCGGCAGGGGATTCCCCTTTTTCTGGTTCTATATTTAGTATCTCGATCATCCTCTTTTGCCCGCATTGGCCAGCTAGTTTTGCACACGGCCCAGTCGAAGAACAAGTCGAAACATGCTTTCTGTCGGTTAACTTCTTGCCTTCTACCTCTCATTCAGCAGGACTGTTGCTGATAGTCGCTTCTGTGGTTTTCGATCCGTGTTAAATATCCGTAAAAATCGATACTGATCAGCTAACACGTGATCAAGGGCGGGTAATGTTTGAGGCGCTCTTTAACAATGTTTTTAAACAATTTCCGATAGCAGAAATATCAAAGTTTGAGCGTGCCACCGAAGACAGCCGACGAAATTTCCAAAGCGACAGCGCTGATTAGAAGGTAAGATGGTTAAGTACTTTTCCCGTATACATCTTTAAAATGTATAACTAGCTTGTGGCATTAATGTTTAATATAGTCTTTTAACTCAGTAAAAGAACAGCTACGTTTTCCCAAGACATGCATGAGATCTGCACATTATTCGCTCTAACAGAATGACCTTGTTGCATCATTTCAAACCCCAACTGCTCCTTTTTTCCATTTCTAATTCACAAACTTCATAGCTCAACAAAATATCTTTATTGTTATGTCTTGATCTAGATTTTATATCCCTTGCCGTTACACCGTTTTCACTTCCAGATTTAGCTCTAGTGTTTAATTTACTTTTTGTCTATTATATTGTATGTGCTAATTCTTATTGACGCTTGGCATATTCAATTGGTGTGATAAAGGGATCGTAGCCGTAGATGCATAATAAAGTAGTAAGCTTATTATCACTGTTACTATTGTTATTGTTATTATTATTATTATTATTATTATTATTATTATTATTATTATTATTATTATTATTGTTACTG
>RQTK01000456.1:34395-50247 GCA_003991915.1 Elysia chlorotica
AGAGAGAGAGAGGGGGAGAGAGAGAGAGAGAGAGAGAGAGAGAGAGAGAGAGAGAGAGATAGGTAGACAAATAAAGGAGAATAGAGAGAGAGAGAGAGAGAGAGAGAGAGAGAGAGAGAGAGAGAGAAGAGAGAGAGAGAGAGAGAGAGAGAGAGAGAGAGAGAGAGAGAGAGAGAGAGAGAGAGAGAGAACACGCACGGTTTCCCAAAACGGCCAATGTGTGGTGCCCGACTATGGTTCCTTGGAAAACCCAGGGAGCTAATCGTACACCGCTGCTGTTGCTCACTTTATTCAATAGTAACGGCAGTCGATAGGTCGAGGTGACTATGATGGCACCGTCTGCCTGGTGGTTTGCATCATGTCTCTTTTTCTAATAAGTTGGCAGCGGGACTCAAGTATTTGGAAATCCTCAGACCTATTCGTGTTCTCAAAGACTAGCAGCACTTAAATGCGTATGGTTATAGCCTGGGAGCCTAGCAGCAATTTTGCCGATACTTCATGATGTCGTCCATATGGGTTCAATGCAGTATTTTTGTATAACAAAATCGATCACATCTTATCTGCTTATGCATTTTCACTCTTTTTTTTTCCACTTTTAAGATTCCTCATACACAATTTATGCATTTACATTTTTAACCGACCAAAACAAGCTAGAAGAGCATACAAGTGTTGCTAGCCTCTTAGCCTTGTAGTAGCAGCAGCAGCAGTGACGTTGGTACATGGTAGTGATACATTTACGCGTACTTTTACTCTTCACAGATTATTTTTCGTCTCAGCTGAGTAAAGCGTTCACCGGTAGCATATTATGACTGCGGTCGATGCAACGAGGTTTCAACCAACTCCATAGACTGTTTCCTCTCTGATTTGCCTGATTTCGAACTTCTCCGGGGTGACCTTTGGTTACTTCACGCCAAAAATTGGGACCACCATTGAAAGCGTTGCTTCTCCAATTGTATCATCTGTTTTTCCCCTCTGTGACTCCTTGGACAAGTTAGATCTTTGAATAGACTAGCAGTTTTCCTCAGTGTTGGACTGACTTCCTACTAGTTTTCCTTCAGATTGCGTCCAATATTTCTGAGACCATGGACACTCTGGAGGAAATATGCGACCTGGCCGAGCGAAACAGAGAAGAGGACTTAAAGGGTAGGCAAGATCTTATGGCGTTCCCTGACTATGCAGACAGGCAAGACGTGCAGACCAGTGAACCAGCGATGGCTCAGTCCAGTATTGAGTTCCTGAACAGCGTGTCCAGCTACAGCGAGAGCTACTCCTACCAGATGTCTGTGGAGCAGTCGGAGCCAGACAGCTTCATGTACCTGAGCTCAGACTTTGAGGAGCCGATGAGTCATGGCACACTGGACTGCGCGGGGCACGATGCGCCTTATGGGCAAGAGACCTCTTTCGCCGTCGAGGAAAAGGGCGAATCTTGGCAGGACCAGTCAGATGAAAGTTACGCTAATTGTGGAGCAGACGATAGCATGAGCTGTTGGGCAGTTCCCAACCAGCCTACGCAGCCCTTTGAATTTGATAAAGGCGTATGCACCACTCTAAAATTGAAAGAGGATATAAAAGACAGACCAATGGTGATACCACGTCAGTCTGCGACAGAATGGGATGCAGCTGCAGGGGTCGAAACTCCAGGATCTAGAGAGCGAGATGCACAGATTTTGCAACAGCCAAGCACTTCTTGTGCTCAGTCTAGCTATACATATGGCGATCGAAATCTAAAGAGTGTCCGACACAACACCATTGAATCCTTTATAGAAGATGTTTCCTTAGAAGAAACTATTGACCAGATTGTCAACACTGGCGAGAGGGCAGCGTGGGTGTTCGATGAACTTCCCAGAGAGCTTCAGGACGCTGCAAATGGTATTGTAGAAATGCACAAAGTCTATCGTCAACCTTTTGTCGACTACCTAAATTCAGACGTCATGAATCTGTCAGCACTAGATCCTATGGAAACGTATCCTAATAGTGCCATTCTGACTTCAAAGGCGTCAAAACCTACATCCCCCGACTTAGCTATCCTTTCTGGCCGTTCCACATCTCCAGCACGAAATGCAACCGAGTGTGGTCTGCCTACAGAAGGGCTGTCTATGGAAAACTTGCTTTCCAGTCTGTCAGGCACAAGCTACGACCAAACAGCAATCCATACTTTGCATGAAGAAAACCGCGCGGTCCATGATATGGAAATTGTTGATGGAGCACCGCAGATTGGGAACAGTCACGAGGGGATGGCAATCACCACAGTATCAAACACTCACAGCAACCACGAGACAACTGACAACCAAGGAGGCTCGACTCATGACAATCTCATGACGGGGGTTGACTTTGAGGTGCGAGAGAGGCAGCCAGTGAGGAACGTCTATGGAGGTGTTGGAGCTAGTGGTACCTCTTGGAGTCTGACCCACGCAGGTGATGAGGTCAGTGTGCCCTCTTGGGGGAACAGCTGGAACCAACCACGGACAGTCGGAGAGCTTGAGGCCAAACAGGCTAGAGCGTGGCCTGGTGAGCAGCCTTTTAGTGTCGGGGCGTCTGGCGGTTCGAATCTTGCTAGCGCCCCAGCCAACAGAGCCAGCCTGAGGCCCCTGCGGAACAAGCTGTTGGCCAAGCGGCAGTACCAGCAGGGGGATTACTCTGTGGAATGTCAGGACAGAAAGGGCGAGCAGAGGCCGGCAGAGGTGAGGACTTTCCAAGCTGGTATTTTAAGTGGTACATGTACGTATGGTTCGCTATTGTGATTCTTTACACCCTGGTGTTCGAAAATCACCTTCACTTTTTCCCATTACTTATTTCTTTTTTTTTTCCATAAACAAATAGCCTAGAGTGAAAGAAGAATAAATGTAAATATAATCAGACAAATGTAACAGCGATTCACCAGCTCCAATCTGTCATATATTCAGCTCGTGTTGTTTTTCATGCCACTTTAACACACTGAATTTTACTATAATAAAAAAAAAGAATATTAAAAAGCGTTGGACAAAACTAAAACTTAAAAAATATATATACAGTATTTTTTTGGCAATGAGAATGAGAAGTACATGAATGTGAATGCACGTGTATATATTTTTTTTTTAAATCGATAAGTCTCCATCAATGAGGAAAACGGTGAAAAATTAATTTACCCATAAGACATAGTGTGATACACGAGTTAGGCAAAGTTGAAAATTATTGAATGGATACATAGCACACGCTAGCCTACAGAGAGAATGAGAATAGGAAAGAGGGAAATAGAAAGAGAGCGACAAAGAATAAAAGAGAGATTGGGAGACAGGCAAAAGATAGAGCGGTACGGAGAGAAAGATAAGTAGATAGATAGAGAGATAGATAGATAGATAGATAGATAGATAGATAGATAGATAGATAGATAGATAGATAGATAGATAGATAGATAGATAGATAGATAGATAGATAGATAGATAGATAGATAGATAGATAGATAGATAGATAGATAGATAGATAAAGTGTGTGTGTGTGTGCGTGTGTGTTAAGAAGGACAATTTATTCAAATGGATGGCGTGTATTCTCTTTTTTTTCCACCAGTTGACAGCGGAGGAGAGAGACGCCAGAGACCGACGTCGACTGCTGAACAAACAGTCGGCCAGGAGGTCCCGCAAACGCAGGCTCAATCAGCAACAGGACACGGAGCAGGTGGGTACACTATACATGTGAGTGAGTGAGTCAGTTTGTTTTACGGCACGTCAGCACGGTAACGGCTATGTTGTGCCCATGATGTCCTAAGACAGTTAATGCATTATACTAGTAGCAACGGTGACTCCTTATCACATGTACCGCCATCACCACCAATATCATCGCGGTAGTACACACACTACTATTTGTAATACTAATAACTATGTTCTCTATTTTATGCTGTTTATATTTGTGAGAAATTTAATAGAGATTGAAATATACGTGCGTTTAGGCTATATAATTTGTATATATGAAAACCTATGTTTTTGTCTGTCTTTGAGGCAATGGAACCAAATTTACCGTTGGGATTAATAAAGATTGTCCTTATATATCAATGTTATCATCATCATGGAAGTCAACCATGTATCCAATTTATCGCCATTTTCCTCCCCCATCATCCTCATCCTCATCCTCTTTATTGTTAATCATAATTATAATTTATAATTAGTAACAACACATAGATGCACCATGAACACTCCTAATTTTTATTGCACGCCTATCACGGACACAAAACAACAGTATACTCACCTTAATTATTCTCAATAGTATCGTAACCGTTAATTTTGGACAATTTTTTTTCTTTTAGGTTATCACTTGAAGAGACATTGGTAGGCATGGGTAAAAAAGAGAGATAGGAAAGAGAACGAAACAGAAAAAGAAAAAGAAAGAGAGAGATAGACAGAAAGCAAATAGTATAATAAAGTTAATAGATAGATAAAGAAAAATAGAGAGTGACAGAGGAAAAGAGATAGATAGATAGATAGATAGATAGATAGATAGATAGATAGATAGATAGATAGATAGATAGATAGATAGATAGATAGATAGATAGATAGATAGATAGATAGATAGATAGATAGATAGATAGATAGAAAGAAAGAAAGGTAGATAGATGGATAGAAAGATAGATAGAGAGAGAGAGAGAGAAGTAGAGTGATAGAGAGAGAGAGAAAGCACCTTACTGCCATCATACTTTGCATTGCTTTGGGAAAAAAATATCATGACTACATAATAAGAGATTCTATAGCAATAATTGATTCTTTTATCTCTCTATATGATAGGAGCTGAAAAGACAAGAGGACCTAAACGCAAGTTTGAGAAGTGAAGTGCAACGAATACAGCAACAGATCCAAAAATACAAATCAGTTCTCCAGGCCATGAACATCCCCTTCCCTGACACTGGCTCCCCACCCACACAAAGCCAAGGCACGCTACACTCCAGCCCCAGCATGAGGGGAGGCCAAGCATCTCTACGCCAGCATCCCACAGTGTGATTTTAGCTAGGCCTAGGTCTGCTGTGTACTAGCTTTACTGGAGAATTCTTCTTAATGACGGTGAAAGGGGGTGCCCATTGAGATTCGAACCGTGGTTCTCCAGCTAGCTAGACCAGGGCACTTATCAACTGAGCTATCTGGTGCTCTGTTTCGATTTGAGATTGACGTAGGCCACCTCCCAATCGTGAAGAGGTTCATAGAAATCTGGGAACTTTACACTGAGCTGGGAAGTGAGAGGATGACAGGGTAGAAGGTAATCATATTCTTTGCTTATGACATCATAAAATAAATAGATATAGTAGCGGAATTTTTATTTAAAAATAATTCTGCTTCTCGTCCACGAGCATCTTTTTACAAACTTAAAACAGCAAGAGGACTGGAAAATCTCAGGAAATAGGCAGTGTTTAAATTTTCCATTGTACTTAATCAAAGCCTTATCATACCATCAACATGGCCATTACACCAACCATGTGCAGTCAGAGGATAAGATCAGGGCTCGCCTATACACTATGTTTTACTGAGTCATCATTGAGTATCCGTCCCTCTTTTTTATATAATTCATCAGAACTCTGTTTTTAACTTGTCATAATATTAGTAAATCTATCCTGATGGTGATAGGTAACAAAAACAAACAAAAATCACAATTATAAAGTTAGAGAGTACAACAACTACAGAATACTAATTTATCCAAACTGTAGATTCGATTACTCTAGTGTAACACTTTCCTAATGCTCACATCCCAAACTCTTTTCTTTGTTTTTTGTTTTTTTTTAGCCATCCTTTCCTACAAGTTTTTGTTATAACACAGTATACACAATGCTGTAAGGTTTTGAGTCCCCTTCAACCAGCATTCAGGTATTCAGATATTCACTAGTCTATAAAATGTGCCTAAAATCGTTGTAACCGGAGTTATACAACGTCAACATTGACACCCTTGTTGAAGAAACTATGCTCAAGTTGTTGATGCAATAAAACCTTGATGGTCTCAATACATGTATTCTCATGCTGAAAATGGGAGTCAGCTACACCACAATGAGGGAAATTCGTTTTTTTTTTTTGTTCTTTTTGTGCGTGAAAACCATCAATATAATGCTACAATAAGCTTTCAATATCAGCCTTATCAAACGATGGATGATGTATGCAAAGTGTTGGCTCTTCTTTATCATAAATGCACAAAATATTTTTTGTAAACTGGCAAAAGGCTGAGACAACTCTCTGAGCCAATGAAATTAATTTTGTGTCAAATTTTCTGAATGACTGATAACCTCATAGTCTAATTCAGGAGCACTTCCTGACATGTGTGGTTGATATAAGAAAAATGATAAAAAAAGATTTATTAAGAAGAACTATTTAAAGAAATATATGATAGGGAGAGTAAACATTTTTTCATTAATAATGGTGCAGCATAGTGCTCCTCCTCAACAAAGGGAATGGGTTGAGCTGACGTGTTCTAGTACATGTATTGTTTCACTGGTTGGTACTTTTTTTTTCCCCAAGTTTACACTTTTTTTTGTAAGATTATGTCAAATTTTGTACTGATTTGTAATTTTTGTATATATTCATAATTAACATTTCTATTAAGTATGTTATTGGATTTGTGGCATTTCCTTCATGCAAATGTAGCTTGAACAACACATCGCAATGATGCTGTGGTATGCCCTTCTATTGGCATTTTAAATTTGCTATTGATTTTTATTTATGTATAAAACTTATTGTTTTAGAAAAATGAAAAAAACAAACAAAAAAAAACGAAAAAAAAACCTGCAAAAATAACAAAAACCAAAAAAAAAACATCACTAGTTGAAAAAAACAACAACTCTTTTTTCCTTGTAAAGAATGAAATGAATATCTGTACACGTTTATAAAAAATTGACCTATATTGTCATTTGTACGAATAATGTTTCCTTCATAAAGTATGATTTTCTATGGTGCATTTATATACTTTCAAAAATTGAGAGAGGCAGTACGGTACGAACATCATTTCTGCTTGTATAACATGATTTGGATTTAGACCAAGATAGATGCTTTTCGAGTGCTGTGATTTATCCACAGTTCCTCTAGACTGAAAAGCTTAATTAGTGTAAAGACATTGTTGTACTGTTATTATCCACTATTTTGTTTGTGCGACCACAGAGTGGCTGTATTCGTTTGTCTAGATCATTTTACTCAATCTACAAATTACATAGATTTTCTACATTGCTGCAAGATGACGTTAAATGGCGTGTTGTTAATGTTATACAAATATTTCTTCTAGTGCAGATGAAAATTTTGTGTGTTCTATTCAGCAAGGTGGCTAGCGGGCAGGATAGAGTTGGGCTCTAATGTTCTTTTTTCACTGTTATTTTACATCGGTTGATATTGTTACATGTTGTTCATGCAAAAGTCATTTATCGAACAATAGGTTGGGCTAACATAATTCCTACCTGTTATTTCAGGTAAAAATTCCTGAACAAGATCAAATTGTATCACAACTCTGTGTTTATGAATGTGATATTTTTTTTCAAATTTGAATCCAATTCTATATTTTTGTGTGTATGGCTGGTTAATCTTCAGTGTTCATAAATTTTTGGGGGGTTTTTTTGGGTCACAGTGGCATTGACGGTGCTAATCCAGCTGTGTTCTACTTTTATTCTTTTTCAATTTTTTTCAGTGAAAGATAAATAATTGAGAGTGTGGATGGTTAGTAATTGCGTTTTTTTAAATTAAAGGCAAGGCGTAGTTGATAGTTGCATTATTTTGGTCTATTTTTAAGTTGTTTTTTTTTAGTCTTTGTTTGCAGTCAAAGGGCCCAAATTCATTGTAAGAGATTACATGCCCACTTACCATCAGAGTAGAGCATGAGAAGTCGATTTACAGTATTCAAATCAGGTTGTTACATAATATTTCAACAAGTTTACTTTTTAAGCTAAGAGGAACAATTCTTCAGAGCTTATTCTTGTGCCATATCACCAGAATACTTATTGCTCAATTTAGTAAAGTTGTTAAGCAGTCATAATTTTGGACACATGAACAAAAACGCATTACTTTCCAGCTATTGAAGAGCTCAGTTAAGTTTTATGTGTTATTGGTATGTTGAAAACAAAATTGAAATATTGTGCACGGCTTACACAATACTCTACAGTGAAGAATTCAAACTTACATCAAGGTAGATAACTCTTATCAGTATGGATTGTACCTAAAATTAGAATGAATTGTAACGGTTAGTTCCCTTGGTATATTTGACTAATCTATGAGAGATGTTCTTGCTACTCCTGAGTTGTTGCTGTTGATATTATTCTAATTTTATTTTCATATTAAGTACCAGAAGTATATTATAAAAGTGAGCCTCATATTCAGCATTCCAAACTTAGAGTTTTTGCTATCCCTTTTTAAAGAGATTGTTTAAATTGCGTTTTAAGAATACCACAATTGGGCGACTTTGTTTTATCTGCTACTGTTAACATTACCAGCTGCTGTTACCCATGTGGGACTATTTGCTTCCATTGTCTTTATGTGTGTCTTACAAAGACTGGTTAAAAAAGACGCTCTGTTTATTTCATTGGTTTGAATACATGAAAAAGATGTTAAGATTTAGAAATGACAAAAAATCTGTATTTATTCTGAATTCATAATTACAATCACATTGATGTAGTAATGTCATTATGATATATACGCTGAATTGAATGGATAGAAGTTGTGAAGATTTCTTTACGATATATGAAGATTTATTTACTGTATAGCTAACAAAATGTGTGTTATAACAATTCCCAAATCAAATTTATCGTTAAAACCTCCTTTACTCTATTTCATGTCTTTCAAAAAGTTAGTTGTCTTTCACAACCCCTTTGGTATGCAAGCAGCAACAACAAAGTAGATTTTAAAGAACCATTTAAAATTATATTCTGAAAAAAAGAAATATATTAGATATTCCAGATTTTTACAGATGAATATATTATTTTTATTGTCACTGTTTCTGTGTAAGGAAGGCATTATGCAATACATGTACATGTATATCTGGTTCTTATCAAATTGATATATTCACTTGGCTAGTGAGAGTGGATTGTTTGGAAATATTGTAATGAAAAAAAAACCCAATAAAACTACATTGTTGAATACCTTAACTTGTCTGGTTTGATTTCAGTTGGACCTTATACTCCCAAAACGTGTATTTGGCAATATAACTTTTACTTGTTTGCTTTATTACACTAAAATGTTCCCTTCGCCATTCTATCTCTATCTGTGTTTCTCTCTCAAACTCTCTGTCTGTCTGTCTCGCCTCCCCCTATCTCTCTCTCTCTTTCTCTCTCTCTCTCTCTCTCTCTCTCTCTCTCTCTCTCTCTCTCTCTCTCTCTCTCTCTCTCTCTCTCTCTCTCTCTCTCTCTCTCTCTCTCTCTCTCTCTCTCTCTCTCTCTCTCTCTCTCTCTCTCTCTCTCTCTCTCTCTCTCTCTCTCTCTCTCTCTCTCTCTCTCTCTCTCTCTGTGTCTATCTATCAATCTTTCGTTTGTTTTTTCTCACGGCTCGTCTCGTCAACCCTTCCTCCTCACCTCTACCCCCCCCTTCTCTTCTTGTCTTCTTTGCTTTCCTGTGTATCAATAAAAATAATAACAATTAATAATAATAATAATAATAATAATAATAATAATAATAATAATAATAATAATAATAATAATAATAATAATTCTTAAAATATGCCACTCATTGGTACTTTGGTACATCAGTCCTTTGTTACTTCATCCGCCACCACATCTCCAGTCTCCACTAAAAAGCAAACAATACAGCAAACGCAAGAAGTAACAAATAAACACGCGCAACCTCTCGTATTTCTTGCATCATTCGAAAAATCAGTGTTATTAAATAATGTGTTCACGGTTAACGTAATGATAAACCACTCTGGGTTCAGTTCAATATTATGAGAAACGCGGGACGATTCAGTTTTAACCTGACGCTGTTGGGAAAGTGGGACTTAACTCCCAACGTCAGCACTATATAGGCTATATTGTGGACGGGGCCTAAGACTGACGTCTGATGTGGACATATTTGGACAAATACGCTTGACCCAAAATGGGTTTCGAACCACGGATCTCACGTTCAGAGACCAATGCTCTACGACTTGAGCCTTTTCGCTCCTGGGAAAGTGGGACATTGGCGATATTAAGGTCGTTTAACCTTGGGCAAATCAGTATTGCGCTAGATTTATTGTGTTTAACAACACTACAAGTTTGGCATAGATGTACGCACGTTGCACTGTATGTATGTATGTATGTATGTATGTATGTATGTATGTATGTATGTATGTATGTATGTATGTATGTATGTATGTATGTATGTATGTATGTATGTATGTATGTATGTATGTATGTATGTATGTATGTATGTATGTATGTATGTATGTATGTATGTATGTATGTATGTATGTATGTATGTATGTATGTATGTATGAGATTTGAACAGCGTGTCTCCTTTAACTGAATGTGAATAGAAGCTTCTATGAGAATAAATAATTCTTGTATAAATATGAGGTCAGCCTGCTGTAGAAGTGATTGAAGAATAAGCGATACTTTGAGAAGGAGCGAAGTTTATTAATAGAACCTTCGTAAACAAAAAAGATTTAACGGGTTTTCCCGAGTTTATCGTCTGTTCAGCAAGCCGGAGACAAACATACAGTGTGTGTGTGTGTGTGTGTGTGTGTGTGCGTGGGTGTGGTGTGAGAGAGAGACAGAGAGACAAGGAGAGGGGTGGGGAGTAAACAGAGCGTGAGAGATACTGAGAGAGGCAAATAGATCTAAAAATAGATAGCGAGAGATATTGAATAGTCATAAAGAGAGGCATAATTGACGGAAAGAGGGTGGAAAGAAAGGGCGGATAGGTTGTATCGATGGTTGCTTAAGAAATAAAACCACCCTTTTCTTTATAAACAAGCCTCTCTCTATCTCTATGTCTACTCCCATCTTCTCCCTTTATTATCACTTTTCTTTTTCTTCTTTCGTTCACCCTAGATCCATCTGCCGAAAGGTTCCTTTAAAATGCAGCGACACCAAACATTGTATATACGTGGTGCAAAGTAAAAACACCAACCAGATACCGCATAAACAACAGAAGATTAGCCAGTTTTCAACAGCTTCCAAATGAATTGAGTCAACCGGGACCACAAACAAGAGAGACTGAGACTAGTCTACAGACGAGAAATGATAAAGATATCTGTTTTTAGAGCCTCCGTCAACCGTATCCCCCCCCCCTTTTTTTCCCCCCCTTTTAAACATAAACGGGGATTCCCAAAGAAAGGGCCAATCAACCAGAGGGTGAACGAAAAAGTGGAAAAGAAAGAGAAAGCGAGCGTGCCAGCGAGAGAGAGAGAGAGAGAGAGAGAGAGAGAGAGAGAGAGAGAGATAGAGAGAGAGAGAGTTAGTTAGATAGAGAGAGAAAGAGAGAGGGAGAGAAAGAGAGAGAGGCTTGCCAAGTTTGGGGTACTTAACTTGTATCATGTACATGCATGTATTTTTTTGTGTCCCTTCAGCCTTTCCCCCCACCTTTCCCTCCCATCCCACTCTCTCTCTATCTATTTCTCTCTCCCTCTCTCTCTCTCTCTCTCTCTCTCTCTCTCTCTCTCTCTCTCTTTATCTCTCTCGGTTGCTCTCCCTTTTTTATTACTTGAATGTTCTTTTACTCTCTTCTCCGTTGATTATTATTCTTTCCCAATCTATTTACTAATAACTTAAATGGAAGTTAATTGTGTCTCTGTTGGTGAGCCTATACTTTTTAGTGTCTGGTTGTTTCTTTGATGTTGTTTTGTCCGTTGTTTTTTTTCTGAAACAACAACAACAACAAACAAAACAATAACAACAACAACAACAACAACAACAACAACAACAACAACAACAACCACAGCAGCAACAACAACAAAAAACAGATAAAAAAGAAAGTTAGCAGGTGATTATCTGCGTCCAAATAAGGTGAGACAGTTAAGACCCCAAGATAGGGGGGCTTCGTAGCACGATAGCAGGCTTGGTATTTGTGTAGAGGAGAAAAGAATTGAGGTATCGTCTATTTTTAGAACCTTCGTCAATCCAGCCAACCAGAACCTACAGAAAAGGGGATTTCCGAAATCAAACGAGCACTCAGAGAGAGAAAGAGAGAGAGAGAGAGAGAGAGAGAGAGGCAGAGAAGTTGATTGCTTGCCAAGTTTGGAGTTTAACCTACTTAACTTAGATCATGACTTTGAACAGTCATATGTTTGGTTATTCAGGTATCACTACCACCACCACCACCACCACTATTAGAACAACAAAACAACAACGGCAAAAAAACAACAACAAAAAACAAAACAAAAACACACACAAAAAAACAATAATAATAATAATAATAATAATAATAATAATAATGATGATGATGAAACTACCAGAAGCATAACAACAGCAGCATCAGTTGCAACGGCTACATAAACATTCACAACAACTAAAATACAAATGAATCAAAGACCACTCTCCTCTGTGAATTCTCTGGCTTAGATTAAGAGAAACAGAACTGTGAGTCATGGGTGGAAAGCCTGACCACGTCCGTGCAACCACGTCGACACAGACATGGTCAGCTACTGTGGCTCTCGTTACAGCTTTAGCGATCGACACATCGATAACACATGACATTATCAGGCTCCTTAGGCATGGTCGCTCATTGGCAACATAAGTCTAGACTAAAGCGATGGTTGGACGCCGGTGCAGATGCCATTACCTATCGTTTTCGTTTTCGCTTGGACCCCGTATCGCAAAGTCTCTGTTGTGTTTCACTAGATAGTAGACAGGGAATGGGTCACCCACGGTGCTGCCTCGACGATAACGTCACCTCAGTTAAAACATAGTCATTACTGTAATGCACCTTGAACAATAGTGTAACAGGTTCACACCTTCTTTTTCTATTCAGTGGTGGACACCAATGGCGAAAACTGATCATTTTGTCGCAGTCACAGGTGAAATATATCATTATAATGTATTGATGTCTATGTCTATATTTTGGCCTGCATCTAGGGTGCCTTGCAGACAAACTGGGAGGCAGACAGGGAGAAAGATAAGGAAGCAGACAGGGAGACACATAGCGAGACATACAGGGAAGCAAGCAGGGAGACAGACTGGGCTAGGGAAGCAAACAGGGATATAGACAGGGAGGCAGACAGGGAGCAGACAGAGGAGACAGACAGGGAAGCAGACAGTGGAGACAGACAGGGAAGCAGACAGGGAAAAGCAGAGAGGGAAAAGCAGACAGTGGAGACAGACAGTGGAGACAGACAAGTAAGCAGACAGTGGAGACAGACAGGGCTAGGGAAGCAAACAGGGATATAGACAGGGAGGCAGTCAGTGGAGATAGACAGGGAGGCAGACAGTGGAGACAGACAGAGCTAGGGAAGCAAACAGGGATATAGACAGGGAGGCAGTCAGTGGAGATAGACAGGGAGACAGACAGTGGAGACAGACAGGGAAAAGCAGACAGGGAAACATGCAGGGAGATAAGCGATGAGACAGACTCCCTCTCTTTCTCTCTCTATCTCATACACACAGATAACAAAAGTTATCAGAGAGTCATGCAAGTATTGAGGGGTAGGGGTTTCATACGGCATGTATTGTTGTTGTTGTTGTTGTTGTTGTTGTTGTTGTTGTTGTTGTTGTTGTTGTTGTTGGTGGTGGTGGTGGTGGTGGTGGTGGTAGTGGTTTTTTTCTTGTTCTTTTTTTAATGCATAAAACGAAATGTTTCACAATGCCGCTAAGTCATTGATTCAAGTGTGGGCCAAATAACTGATTTGTTTTCATTTCAACAAATCAAGACCTTGTTCATCATGTGCAGGATTGTATCATGTATCTGCCTTGATAGCCACTGAATATACTCGAAATCCTCGTCTTTCTATTTATTTAACATGCAGTTTGCAATTTCTGCACTTACCAAAGAGCACGAGACTATTTTTCTCTTGTATTAAACTTTGTATGCGTGCCACTCCACCCGCTGTTCATTTTCACCTCCTTTTCTTTCTCCAATCCTCTGCCCCATACTCCTTCCTCCTCGCTATCAATCTCTACTGGGTTTTTTTCATTCGTACTCTGTCTCCCTTGTACCTGACTGACACAAAAGTGATGATATCCCCTCTCTATCTCTATGTGCCAACAGGTACAATTGTCAGAGGATGGTCTCGGAACCCGTTCGCAACATAACCTAGTTGCTGGCGTTGGACATTAAGAAACCAACAACCAAAACCGAACTCTGTCTGATGTCTGTGTGTCCACCTCACCCCCTCTAAACTACTACTACTACTACTACTACTACTACTACTACTACTACTACTAGTAGTAGTAGTAGTAGTAGTAGTAGTAGTAGTAGTAGTAGTAGTAGTAGTAGTAGTAGTAGTAGTAGTAGTAGTAGTAGTAGTAGTAGTAGTAGTAATGCTGCTGCTGCTGCTGCCGCCGCCGCCGCTGCTGCTACTACTACTACTACTACTACTACTACTACTACTACTACTACTACTACTACTACTACTACTACTACTTGGTCAAACACCATTCTTTAAGCCTAATGTTCTACCTCTAGAGTCTAATAGCACCACAGTGTCCAAAAACACCAAAACAAACAGCATAAATAAATAATAAATTATGTATTTTGAATCTTCAGTGTCGTTCAAAACTTCGTATTTTTTGCAAACTGTTCACCGCTCCTATCGTTTTTTTTTTCGTTTTTTTTTCTATTTTTTGTAACGTTTTTTTTTCTTCCTTCTGCAATTCTCTACAGAAAGGACGGAATGATAACAGTTTGACGCTGTAAGTTGCTACAGGCGGTATTTGTATTTATAACGAGCTGCGATTAGCACGAAGCCACACCTTGCTCCCTTTCGGAGAAAAGAACAGATAACGCCCGCCGGTTGGTGGATATTTTTAGCCTTGTGCTTAGACTTCTATTTTCAGCTTCGCGGAGCAGATGAGTTTTGCTGGCGACAAGCAATGATCCACTTGTTTTTTGTTTGCAATTTCGCATCTCTTTCGACTTTTCCCAAGCCAGTGTCACGTTGACTTGATACTTGTTTCCGTAGTAGAATACGTGGCCCAAGTACATCTTTAACCGCTCTGAATTAGCTCCCTCTAAATCAGTTGATTTTTGCACCGTTCAAGAAGAGCTAGAAGAAAGTAAAGAACACTTTAAAAAAAATTCTTATAGGCCTACATAGTGGTTTTCCCATATCTTACAAAACATCACATAATCTTAAAATTAAAACCCAACAACAGAACACATGGTGTGCCGAACGCGACTGTTTGTATAAAGTCTATAGGTATTGTGTTTATTTCGGCCTTTTTGATTTAAGTACATTTTTTTCTTTCGTATTATTCTTGAGCGGAGGAAGACAGATAGAAAGAGAGAAAGAGAAAAAAAATAAAAGAGAGAGAGAGAAAGAGAGAGAGAGAGAGAGAGAGAGAGAGAGAGAGAGAGAGGGAGCGAAATAGAGAAAGAGAGAAAGAAAGGGAGAAAGAGAGAGAGGGGGGACGGAAAGAGAAAAAGAGAGGAAAGAAGGAGGGGGGGGGGGGGGAATACGTGTATACGTTAGGCCTTTAATGTTTTCTTCATAATTATTACTGATGAAGCCATTAAAGGCGTAACGTATACATGTATTTTTTCTGTTTCTAGTTGTGTTTGATTTATTGTGTCCCTCAGTTGCTAAGTTGTGCGTATCCCTCTCTTCATTATTATATTACTCCTATTACTTGCATCTACTGTTAGGTCCTTAGCAACTGCGTAGAAGTGTTGTGATCTTGATTCCTTTTTGGATACATTTTTATATTACTACTACTACTACTACTACTACTACTACTACTACTACTACTACTACTACTACTACTACTACTACTACTACTACTACTACTACTACTACTACTACTACTACTAC